>CM076572.1:1383077863-1383161035 GCA_034641835.2 Pinus albicaulis
ATAGAAATGATTTAAGAAAATCAGGAGCTGTTAAAGAGGGAGCTTCAATGATGACTTTTTTAATCAACTCAAAATAATTTCTCTCTTCTTTTCCCCATTTAAAAATTGAATTTTTCTTGATCATTGATTGCAGGGGTAAGATGATTTGGGTAAAATCGGGAACAAACCTTTTTATAAAATTAATTTGTCTTAAAAATGATTGCATCGTTTTTTTATTATGTGGTAAAGGGATGTTTTCAATTTCTTGAATCCTATCAGGTTCGATATGGATTCTTTTTTTAGAGACAAAGAACCCTAATAATTTACCTTCTGATAAGGCGAAATAACATTTTTTTGGATTCAAGGAAATGTCGTATTTTCTTCATCTTTCAAAAATATGTTTTAGGTGATTAACATGATTGATTCTATGCTTAGAATAAATAGTAATTTCATCTAAATATATAACAATCGAGTTATTTATTAGTCCTCTAAAAGCTATATCCATAGCACGTTGAAATGTAGCACCAGCATTAATCAACCCAAAAGGAATTTTTTGGTATGCGTATGTTCCCCACTTTGTTCTAAATGTTGTCTTTAATCTATGATCAGGGTGTACCATGATCTGATTATATCCTAAAAATCCGTCGAGAAAAGACTTCAGTTCAGATCTTGCAACTGACTGTAATATCTATTCCATGGTGGGTAATGGGAAATTATTTTTCTAACAAGCTTTATTCAAATTTCTAAAGTCTATGAAAGTCCTAATGTCTCCATTATTTTTTCTAACTGGGACCATGTTTGACACCCATTTCGAATGTCTAACAGGAAAAATGACTTTGGCTTTGAGCAATTTATTTAATTCATATTTAATTTGACTTTCTAAATTCGGATGATTTTTTCTAATTTTTTATTGAACAGGCTTATCATATGAAATCATAGGTATGGTATACTGAATTATGGAAGTATCATATGTTTTAAGATCTGAATAATCCCATGTAAAGATATTTTTATATGTTTTCAACAATTTAATGAATGACATCCTTTCTTCAGGTTTTAAACCAAGACCTAAGTTGATGTTTTGAGGTTTTTCTGGTGTACCAAGATTAATCAATTCAAATTTTAAAGTAGAACTCTGAGTTTTTGAATTGGTCATCTTCTTAAATCTATCTTTCAAATCATAGAGATCTTCCATTTTGACTACAAATTTGAGAATTGGATTAGTATTTGGTTTATCTTCAATCTGTAAATCATGTCCATGTTCATCTACGATTTGACCTTCATAAGTTATGTTTGATGTAAGAAATTATACTATATCTACATCATTGTTAAATACTCTCCAATTTGTTACATTATCAGGAATGGAAGGCCTAAAAATTAACTCAATTGAAAATCTATCTGGACTAAATTCTCCAGATGGTATAAGTCGAGATGCTACATTAGCAAGTAAATCAACACTTGCATTTTGTAATCTAGGAACTGTGGTATTATTAAATGCAGTAAAATGGGAAGTAAGACTCTGAACTAAAGTTTGATAATGTTTCAAATTTCCAGAAATACAATGAAATGTATTTCTAACTTGTCTAACAATTATTTCAGAATCTCCATATACTTGCAAATATTTAACATTCAATCCAATAGCTTTGTATAGACCTTGTATCAATGCTTCATATTAAGCAATATTAATTGTGCATTGAAATTCAAGTCTGCAAGCTAACATTGTTTTCTCTCCTTGTGGATCGATTAAAATGCAATCTGCTCCTGCACCATCTTCTGATTTTGAACCATCAAAGTATAGAGTCCAAAACAAATATTGTTTTGGAATTTGATTGCTAAGGTTAACACATCTAGAAGTGTCTGTTTGAGAAAAGTTTTCGATTTGAGAAATAGCAGTGTTTGTTGAAAAAGGTGAAATTTGGGCATTGAATGATCCAAGAAATGATTCAGCTGAATAGTTTCCAATAATATTATTGGTAAAAGCTACAGGTTCATTTGCTTCTTCTAGTTCGGTGACTGTATGTTTCACGAATTTTTCACGTTCAATTCTGATTTGATTTGGTTTTCCATTATATGGTAACCACATGTGTGACCAATCGGTAGCAAAATATCCATTTAACTTTTCAGACCAATCCCTGCTTAAAATAAGACCATAAAATTCAGGGATGTCTGCGACCAAAATATCAATTACTTGTAGTACCTTTGGATTGGATGATAACCTAATATATACAGACAACATTTCTCAAATAACTTCAACTCTTGTTCTATCCAATTGAACTATATGTATAACTGATTTTTGAGGAGTGATATTCAATTTTGTACACACTGTTCTTGGCATAATGTTTGAAGAAGATCTTGAATCAATAAGACAATTATGAACATTTTTGTTAAAAATCTCATAAGTCAAAAGTAAAGTAGGAGTGTGAGAAATAGTTCTATCACCAATTAAAACGAGATCATTGGGATTTACTTTGTTTGGGGATGATGGAGGTTTCCCATATCTTTAGAAGCTTGGGTTATAAATGGTGGTTGTATGGGATCTACAGGGATTTCTTTGAGTCCTCTAAGAAAAATTTTGTGTTTTTGTTTGAGTTTGGTCATTTCATGTAATGAAATATTTTCTTTGGTCTTTTTCATATCTTCAACTATATTATATTACACTGTATCTCAAACTATAAAAGTTTTAGAAATTGTATTAGGATCTGATAAAATAGGATATGTCTGAAATTTTTTAGATTTTTTGGCTATTGTTTTCTCCTTGGTGGGGAGAGATTTCTGTTTCTGATTTGATACAGTTGAATCAGAAGAAGATTTACTTCTTGTAGACACAGGCATAGCTTCACTTTCTTCCTCTGTGGGGAGAATGAAATCCCATAAACCATTCAATTCAACTTCTTCCTCAGACTCTAGTTCTTGTTTAGATGGTGAGGGATCTTCAATACCTTGATCGGATTAAGCATTTGAAATCACATTTGGAGGCTGAGATATTGAAGAATGATTTTTCTTAACTGGGCGAAATGATTTCTTAAGGGTTGAAGTTTCAACAACTTGTTTCTTTATTTCAATCATGTCATTTGACATAGTCTTTAATACTTTCTGAAGACCTTCAAGATCAAATGGATCTTTCGAGTCTTTCTTTTTAGAATCTTGCATTATGGGAATTTTGAGGTCTAAAATGGGCCTCCTAAGAAAAATGTACAACTAAAATAAAATTTATAAGAACCAATAGGATTCAAGATTATGATGTCAACCATGGGGGATGATTCACCATTTTTTAAGTAAAAGGGTAAAATTATTAAAAAAATAATAAAATAATAAAACTTCTTTTTCAACTCATATTTTCAACTTATCTCCCAAATTTTTTACTCAAATTTCGAGCGAGAGTACTCGTTGGATGAAAAATTTAATTCCTCATCCAAGGATTACCCATGTTGCATACTTTCGATGGACCTTGCTATGTGAAAAATGAGAAATACATGAAAAAATGTGATTGCAAACACGTTTTCATGTATTTCTCATTTTTCGTGTAGCAAGGTCCATTGAAAGTATGAAACATGGGTACTCCTTGGATGAGGAATTAAATTTTGCATCCAACGAGTACTCCCACTCGAAATTTGAGTAAAACTTTTGGGAGATAATTTGAAAATACGAGTTGAAAAAGAATTTTTTTTTTTTTTTCCCTCTAAAATTTGATGATGTCATCAAATATTATTTTATTATTTCCACTATTATTTTTTAATTTCCTTAGGAGGCCCATTTTAGACCTCAAAATTCCCCTAATGACTAAATGTCACTTTCTTAGATTTCCTGTCTTTTATCTCTAAACGTTTTTCTAATGCTAAGATTATTTTCTCTATAGTGAGAGCTTCTTTCATGTTTTATAAGAGGGTAGCTTTACCAGCTCTATCTACAAAAATAGCTATATTAGAAGGAAAAGAAGAAATATACCACTCTATTTGTACATCAATAGAAGGCTTGGAAGTAGTTGGAATTTTGTTTAATTACTTGTTAAATCTGGAGTTGAAATCTTTGATTCTTTCCGCTGAATTTGTTTTAAGATTGGAAAGAGCATTGATTAGGGATGCAATAGTTCTATCATCTCCAAATTTTACAAAAAAAACTTGCTCAAAGTTTCCCAATCGGCAATGGATCCTACTGGAAGTGAAAAATACCAGGATCCCGCAGATCCTTGTAACGTATAAGGAAAGAATCTGACTACAATTTCTTCATGAGAAAGTCCATTAAGATTCATGGCCAACATAAAATTATTGATATATTCTTCCGCTGGAAGACCATCATCTGGATTATATTTAGGTAACCATTTTTCTGGATGATCTGGAAGAGGATTTGGATTTTCTATCAATACAGCACCAGGATTCGTCCAAGGTCGATTAGCCATAATTGAATTAGAAGTTTGTGAAGATACAGAAGTAGATCCAGAAGTAAGGGGAATGAATGAAGAACTTACAACTGGAACATTACTACTTGTAATAGCATTGATTGTTTGAGTAGAGGAAATGGAAGACTGAGAAGATGCAGATTGAGTAAGAGAATATGAAGAAGTAACCAAAGGAAAATTTGATGTAACTTCACTTGTGTCTGACTTAGATCTGGATATAGAATTTTTTTTGCGAACTGATTCAATTGGAAATTCAAAAGGCGGAATTCTGATTTTTTCACTTTTGGATCTAGTTAATATACCATTTTCTCTAAATAAATAAGTAACACTTTCTTCAGAAGCTTCTAGGTTAACAGGATTTTCGGCATAAATAGATATTCCTTCTAATTTCTGAATTAAAGACTGAACTTCGGGAGACTCGAGAGTGAATTCTGAAGCAGATGACTGTTTAGATACTTCAGGGGATGATGGAAAGGTTTCTACTATTTCCGATTTCTGAGTTGATGATCTAGAATGTGATCGGTAAGTTGTAGAATGCTTTTGGGGAGATCAACTCTTATGAGGGCTTATATTTTTAGGTTTAGATTTATATGCCATTCATAGTCGCCCTCCTTCTAGCACCAAAAATGTTGAGGCCTCAGAAATCTGTGGCAACAACAAGGGGGATAACCACCCGGTCCAGACCTTAAGACAATTCCTTTTCCATTTGGGATAGTGGCTCCGACTGGGTATAATGGGACCAGTTTCCTAGAGTTGGGTTTTTTTTTTTTTTATTGTTGGGTTTCTCTCAAAGGATTTGCATGAAGAATTACTAAAAACTAAAACAAATTTATTCTAAAATAAAAAACTTTGAATTAAGCATAATTTAATGTAACCCGGGATAATACTAATTTGATGTGATCTACAATGATATCTATTCAATCTGTGATGATTAAGATCATCACAAATTTAATAGAATTATTACTTTGTAAGATGATTCTCTTGAAAAATAGTTAATCAAAAGAAAATGAGAAACATATCTCATATATTTGATGATCATATATAAAACAAACCAATTTCTATATTTATATCGTACAATAGTGCAACTGATATTTCAGACAAAAACAATTGATTTCATATATAAGTCATGAAAGCTGGATTCATCACTAATATTCAAAACAGAACTAGCATATATGATAATAGTACCAGATGTGTACTATCCTATTCATTTGATCAATGATAATAGGCCACATTCAACTCTTCTATCAGTAAGTATTTCAAAGAATACAAAAGTGCATCAACAGTGATCAACAAAATGATATATACTTGAAAAGGTCGTGTTCCATTATTTTATCAAAGCATCCACAAACTTACTTAAAATTAAGCATTCTTTGCAAATGTTCTCAATAAAATTTTGGACCCTTCTCTAAATGCACGAGAAGGGTTTAAATACTAAACTAACTATAAACTAAAATTAAATTATTACAAAAATGTAGAGGAGGTTTCAAACAACCTTTCTCTAAAAGCTTGACTTAGACAATAATCTAGGAATTTTAAACTAACAATCTTGATTTTGCGAATCCTGCCCTTCTTTCTGAGTGTGATCATGAAATTTAAAAATATCTAGAATTTCTTTAAGCTAAAATGGCTGTGATATCTGTGATCGAATCTGTTCCTTGAAAATAGCATTTGAGATTACTGACTGAGATCTTTTTGCTGAATCTGTAAGAGACTGAAGAGTTTGATGTTGATGGTAAGGTTTGATCAGAAATTTCAGTAATTTTCCTGATCAAACTTATTAAATTTTTTTATCATTTCCTCTTGTGTATTTGCTCTCCATATCCACTTTATTTCTACTTCTCTTGTTCCTGAAAACACAACAGACGTGTTTTCTTTAAGAAGTTCTGTTTTAAACAATTGATCACATATAGACTAAATAATCTCATTTGATTTCTTGAATGTCTTGGTCGTTGCTTTCTCTGCTTGATTAATTTGTGCTCTCCATTCTGCGAATAACAGTTCTTTGTGAAGCTTATCTATTTGTGGTAGATTAACTTGCTTTCCTGTTTATGAAATTTTCCACTGAATGTGTTCTTCGATTTTTTTTTCAAGTCTTTCACATTCCAGTTTCTGAATTGCTATTTGCTGAATCATTATCTTATTGGAATCACAATAAGAATCAATCATGGAAGCTTGGTGACAAAACACTTCTTGTTATTTTTTAACATGGTGTTTACATCAAGTGTTTCTTTGATGAATTGTTCTAACTGTGGTTGACTCTGTAACTTAGCCATTGCTCTCTCTAGATGTGCTTTCTTTTCATTAAGCTCTATCTGATACTTTGATTTGAGGCTTTTAATATCTTCATGAAATTGGGTTGTGATTATTTTGATCTACTCAATGGACTTGTATTTGTCTTCATTTAAAAACTGTTCTAATTCTTGTACTTTGTCTTCCTTTTGTTTCAACAATACTCTAACCTCAGTAGTTTTATCAACAGTAGCAGTGGCATATGCCCCTGCATATTGTGATAACTTGGTTAGATGTTCAGTGGGATCATCTGAGGAATCCTTCCAAAGTACACCAACTAATTCATTTGTTGGTTTTGGAGTTGTTTCATCAATCCTTATTTTATTTTTTTTAACTACAACCTTGTAGCTAGGACTGTAGAAAATATCTAATGAAGGAATATCTTCAATATGTAGAACTATTTGATCTATAGGGTAGGCTGGTATGATTTCTTTGTCATGCATTGCTGGAACTCTTTGTAGCGGATTGACAGTCTCAACTATTTTCTGTGAAGGTTCTGGTGTTTGGAAACTTGATGCTTGATCAGTATTGGGATTTTCTTTGGGAGTATTTATTGCTTCAGAAAATTCTTCCCATTCATTCATCAGATCTTTTACTTGAGACGGCTTGGACTGATCTAACATGCAATGAATATGTTGAAATTTTTACGAATTTGATTTCGTCCCATTGTTCTTTGTTTTCTCCAACACTTATATCTATTGAATAATTTGGTCAATTTCTAAATTTGCTTTCTTAGATTCAGATTCATTTTCAGATTGATCCGAATTATCAAACTGTTGCTGTGATTGACTTGATTCATTTTTAGATATATATTTCATTTCATCATTCATACTAACACTTGGAGTGTGTTTTTCATCTTCAATAGTCAACAAATTCAAAGGAACATTTTCTAGTCTCTTGTTTCTATATGCTTGAAAAGCTTCATCATCTTCTTGAATTAATTGACTAGAAACGTATTTGATAATATCAGAGAAATTTTCCATGCCTTGAAGTCATCAAATTAATCTGCTTCCTTTACAAAAGGCTTCATTTTTAACTCTGCGATGTAATTTTTAAGCACATCATTGGGATCATATAATATTCCTGGCATAAATGCCAATTTCAATAACTGAATCTTAGTAACCTCTTTGAATGTGTGGAAAATATTATATAGAGCAAAGGTGCTGCACTATAGAGGGAAAGTAGGCCAAATATCATTTTTACCATCCTTTAGTTGTTTTGTGACACCGTTGACAAGATGATAGGCTATTTCATTCACAAGTAATTTATCTGGAACATAGTAAGGTAAAACATGGGGAGGAGCATAACTCCCAAATACTCTAATATATGTGAACGTTTCTTCGGAAAACCATCTAGCTACTGGAAGAGTATCTACATTGGCTTCTTCAGAAACCTTAGGAGCCTTTTTGTTGAAAATAATATGATGTATGGGCAATATGACTCCATAGCAGATTTTATAGAAGTGTAAGTGGAACTCAGAATCCTAAAGTTCTCTGTGGTAGATATGAATCAGGGTAGGGTTTTTGGTGGTCCATTTCCAACCCATGGTAGGAAAATTAGAAATAAAACAGATAGCGTTCATGACATAGGCAGACATATAAAAAGGAGGTATTTCTCTGAGTGAAACACTTCTTTTATTCCTATATTCAGTAATATGCTTGGCTAGGTAATTGGATAAAATGTCTACCCAATTTAAGATAGATGAATTGACGATTGCGTCAATTAGGGGAACCCAATCTCTTGAAAATCTAGTACTATCAGGCTTGGAAAATATTCTACATAACATAACAGCGGCATAACAATAAGTATTAGGAATTTGTGTAATTGGGTACGTACCAGACTTATCTTGCTTCAATTTACCTTCATTGTCTTTCCATTCATGGATGAATTTGATAAGATCTAGATGTTTTGCTTTGAAAGTCTGCACATATTTATTGTTGTATTTCTGCTGCGGGGTTGGTAGGTGATACATTACTGCTAAATCCTCTGCTTTGAAAGAACCTATAGTTTCTCCTCTCAAATTATTGAACATTCTATCTTCAATGTTTAAGTGGTCAATTGCCCACTTAACCATGTATGTATAAGGAAGAATCTTCAGTCTCACAGCTATCCTGTGAATTTACGAGCATGCAACGTCAAAAAGGGTTGCATCAGAGGTAGAATCAGTTCCTGTTTCAGAAACTTTTTTTATCACCCTTGGTCCTTCGTCTTCGAGGAGTTTATACATTGCCTCCCATGTCGAACTGTTGTAGTCTTTGTTACAAACAGTGTCTGAAAATAATGAAGACATATCTGTGTCTTCTATGGACAACGTTTGAGAAATTTCTTTTCCCCTTTTGCTCATTTTGAACTTCTTCTATCCAGTAATTGGTTTCCTGAGAGCGAAGTGAATTTAACACATAAGGAGTATTATGAGAGTAAATCAATCATTTACTTTAAACACCTGCAAGAAGATGTCAATCTATCAATCATTTTTCATAATTCCTAATTTATTATTTCACATGGCTTCACAGGTAAGATCTATCAATCGTTTTAAAGTCGTTAAGATCTTAAATTCCATTTGATATGACACGAGATGTTTTCACATGCTGAATTCATTTAATATGCAAATCGTAATAATACCTTATAATATTTCGTGATACTTGACCCTTCAAGGCTGTAAAATGCGATCTACACAATTCGCAGGTCGCAAATTTTATAGGATAGCGTTTGAGTATATATTATAAGTTGTGCGCAATGCGAATTGCGAAAAACTTAAAGTGACTGCGATAGTGAAATTTTTTATATTTCCTGGTTTATTTGCTTGTTGGGTCCGTGGGTATCGCAACTTATATCATTTTTTTCTTAAAGGCTTTGAGCGCATTTCGCAATTCACATATTTTACGTTTTATAATTATTTTTGAAATAAGATATGTAATATGCGACGCGCTTTAAAGAAAAACATAAAATTTTATTTTTCTAAGTTTTTTATTTTAGGAAATTATAAAAATAATTTCCTATTTATTTCTAAAGGGTCCCTATTTATAAAAAATAAATGGGGGGTTGTTTTATATCACAACACAACCATATATCATAGGAGAAATATCTCATCCTTTAAAAGTAGAATGTTTCGAGAAGATATTTCAAAGGATGTTTGGTTGAAACTCTAAATGAAGAAGCTCAAACATGAATTTAATCTTGTTCTATACACGTCATATACAAATGGATGTTCAAAACGGAACATCAATGCTTCAATCAACTATCAGATGCCATGCCTAGTTCAATAAAATTTCCATTACGCAAAGACATTTTTCAACATATTTGCAACATGGAATTTCTTTCCCAAATTCCAGAAATTGATTCAACATGCCATGATACATCATTTCAATATTTAGAAGCCATCTCCCTCTTCCTTAGTTCTTCAAAATCTCATCACTTGTCAAGGGTAGACCATCAGTATGTAAACCAAATCCATAATCAAAATCAAGGCCATGCCTTGGAACTCATCATCCTGACTTCGTCAGATAACTGTCAAATATGCACAAATCTGAATCGGGGAGCTTGTATCACACAATGCTCTTTGAAATCATAATGCCTTACCAAGCCAATATATTCAGCCTTACATAAATAAATGTTGTGTCAAAGACATTGATGTCATAATATCAATTATTTCAACTAGGTGATAGGTAGAGCTCATATCAAGTCTTGAATTCATTTACTGTCCAACCATCAAGTATGTAATTTAACATTCCATTACAAGCCATTTCCATTACTAGATGCAACTGCATATGTCAAGGTTAAGTAATGCAGGTTCCATCTTCATACTGAATCACAACAACCATTGTGCTAGGAACAAGGAGGCCAATACAAAACCAAAATTGTGAATAATCACATGAGACACTAAAGGTCAATATGCCCACATAGCATTGTCTTGAGGGAAAATAAAAAATATATAATTCAATTCCAAATAGAGAGATATACAATCCAAATACATGTCTCAATCATCAAATCAAAGTTCTAAACAATCATGTCAAAGTTCCAAACACAACTCATCTATATCAATCAAATAAAACATGTAGCACAAACTTCAAACATAATAACATATTCATATGAATGTCTCGGTCACATGCAAACACAATTTTGGTTCAAACATATGAACTTTTCCTGCTGACATATCTTACTAATATTTGCAACACATCTGTAGAACTGACATCTTCTAGGTGACCATATGATTTCATGCCCAATCTTTTACTTTGATCAACAATTTAACTCGAAAACTTTACAAATTAGTTTATAATGACAGGACATGTCAGATATCCCTTGATTTAGAGTACAAATTGATTTCATGTACAAAAATTTAATTTTGTGTCTATCAGGCATAGTCGCATATATGGGCATTCCTTTGTGCGAGTGAGGTTCAAATCTCTGTTGTAGATCAACAATGTCAAATACCCATAAATCATAGTAGAATATGTAATTTCATTTTCATTCATGTCATAAACATGTCTATACTGGAGCCATGAAAAAATAGATCTGTTAGATCATAAACACATATCTATCATGATCATCAACATCATGTCATAAATCTGAGCGTTGGACTTGAAAGATCAGGGCAACAGGGAGATGTGACACCATATCTCAAAGATTATGAACATAATATGTTGGGTGTGGAGCCTGATCATCTTGTTTATTTTGTATCACAGTGTTAGACCCCTCTATCTTAATGGGGTGGCAACGCCGCCCATAATTAAACGCTGCCTAGGGGGTCCAGGGGGGGCAGTTGCCCCCGAAGCTAAGAACATATGTAAAATTGCCTTGTAAAAGTACAGTAATTTCTAGTCAATCTGGGCCATTCATTAGGCGGATGATATGACGGTAGAATTTATGTTTAGTTTAGGGTTTTTTCCATAGAAGGCAACCTCTCGCTTGTATGAGAGAATTTTATTGTGGATGTGTATTGTATGTGTATTCTCAGAGCAAGAAACAGATAGAGAGACTGTGAGAGAGAACATAGGATATTGCAATGGATCTGCTATAGGTTGTGTCTCTTCATTTTGCTGGATAATAGAAAGGAAGGACTGGTTGTTCGGGGTGGATGTAGCCCAAACTGGGTGAACCACGTATATATGTGTCTCTCTAGTTTTATGTTTTTTGTGTGCTTGTGTTTTTCGCATATTTTATGTTTCGCATTGCTCTGTAATATATAATTTTCTAACATAATAACATTTTATATCAATTCAACCCATCAAATTAGGGCATTAAATTTCATCATATGCCATCAAGACATGACCACAGGTAGTAAGAGATCTATAACATCAATCTCATATTTATACCTCTATCATCAAGGTTATCAATACCATGCTTATCATGATCAAGGTAGTGTCAATCTCTCTTTCCATGTGCTTTCAACATGCTTATCACAAGCATTATAAATACCATATCAATGAGTTAATATTATTTAAGAGATCCAACATGACTTATGCATATCAGGTGTCAAGAGTATCATTTAATAGAGTCAGAATCAGGATCTCGAAAAATAATAGATGTTAGCCAATCATCAAGCCATGCCACTATGTCCAAGATCAACAAGAAGTAACTTTCAAGAAGGTCCTCATGATTAAAATGTTCAATACAAGGTGCACCATTTCATGATCCATTTGCAGAGGAGAAATTATCAACATACCATAGAAATTACCTAGCCATCCAATATTATCGCTGAAACATAACATTATACCATGCATACCTTATAGTATTGAGATAATTGTGCATGTTCACATATGAAACTTGTAGTGCTTGTCACATTTTCATCAAGTGCCTCTTTACTCTTTTTCCAGATCTATCTTTACCTTCATGCATCCCAAATGATCCTCAAGAGGGATCCAATTATCACATCTCATCAATAAGGTTCGAAACATCCAGGTACTCAAAATATATGTGCATGAGTTAAAAGAAATGATAAAAATAATAATCATAATAGTCACATCTCATCAACAAGGTTAGAAACATCCAGGTACTCAAAATATATGTGCATGAGTTATAAGAAATGATAAAAATAATAATCATAATAGTCAGATCCATAAGTATAAACAAGAGTAAAGACACAAAGAAACATCAAGAGTCTAGGATTACTTATCATCAATGAGAGGTGATCCTCTACCTCTTAAACCAACCTTCAAGAGCCATCCATAGACCACATAACAATGTTGCCTTCAATCAAATTTATCAACAACCAGGTCATCCTGGGCTTCATCAAATCAATCCCAAGTGCTTGAGCATCTAGATCATGCTAGCGTTGCATACATAAAATCTTAAGTATTTACCATAAACCGAGGTTTCTCTCAAAGCCTCACTATCAAATCCTTATCCACTAACTACCTAGGGTTTTATTCATACCTTAAAATTATTTTAGGTCTCTACCATCCTCTTCTTGCTTCCATTAAAAATGTCTTGATGGGGTGATCTCCATGGCTTTTATTTAGCCCAACTCTGATACCATTTTGATTTTTCGTAGGGCTACATTTATCTTTGATTCGATAGTTGCATTTCTTCATAAATAGATTAGGTTCACCCCATATAATTATATCATTATTTAGATTTACACTATTAACCATTAACATATGCAACTTTTTAGAAAGAACGATAACATCATCATATATGCAGTGGAAGATAAAGAAACATAGGAAGAAAAGAATGCACACATATAGACACCAGGTTGGTCCGAGACCAGGGAAAACCCCACTATGGGGAAAACCCTTTCAAATTCTTCTTCTTATATCGTCATAAAATGATTTAGCAAACAAGAGTACAATGAACCATTGATGCATATCTTCATAATGCAGTAAAACAACTAGCACATGCAGAATATGACCTTAAACATACTTCTAATGAAGGATCCTAATTCTGAGAACTGTAATGTACTGTCACTACCTCTAGCATATTTTTGAACACTATTGTCACTTAGTGGAAAATTTGGAGAACTATAGATGCATCTTTGAGGGCCTGATCTACAACGGAAATATATCGAATAGATCTACAAATCTGTAGATCTAAAACACAGATCCAATAGATCAATGAAGTTAATTGAAATCAATTGTAAAATCCTAGATATGAATCCAGGATGTTATCAAATACTGATTGCGAGCATCTGTGACTGAGAAGATGATGTCTGGAAGCACTGCACAAGCAATTGGAGTTGATCTAGCTTGGCTCTACTCAGAAAACTCTTAGCCGCACCCATAACACTTTGTGCCTACGGCTATGGTTCCCTGGCTATAGGCATAACATACTGTGCATGTGAATATGACCCATATTAGCCCGATTTGGCCCTAAATCCCTAGCCACTACGTTGCCATTTTATGCCTGCAGTTATGACACCCTGGCTCTAGGCATAACACATTGTACCTATGGTTAGACCCGGTATTTTTCAGTTCTGTGCCTGTGGCCAAAATAGAAAACTCAAATTTTTGTGGGAGATTCAAACCTGTGATTTCAGACCTTGCGTTAATTCTTTCTATCAAACCTGTGCAAGCCAAAACATAATGGAAAAACCAAAACAAAGAATGCAAATAGAAGATCGCTTGAGAAAATGTAAGAATGAGCTTTAGGTCGCTTCTATTTATAGGCTTTTGTGTGGGTCCACTCGGGGTTAAGACCGACTTAACTAATTCCACATGTGCTTATGCCGACCCATTCCACTTCACTTTAATAAATAAAATAATTCAAAATTTAACTTTTGCTTAACTGATTGGGGCGATCTATAGGTAAATTTTGGCCTCTCGAAAAGAGGAATCTAATGCAATTATGATTTTGACCATATGAGATTTCCAAAGCGGAATTTTATCGTAGTTTCATAATTTTAACACCAACCTGATATTTTCTTTCCAATTATTTTACCTTCTACATTGCAATGTCCTCCCCCAATAATAAAGAAATCCTAACTCTTCTATCCCTCTTGACACAATGACTCTTTCCATTTTACTGCTGCCTCCCGCTCCACTTTTTTACTCAAATTTCCTCCAAAAGTAAAGAGAGGTTCCTTAACTCTTCTAGCCCTCTTGACACAATGACTCTTTCCATTTTACTGTTGCCTCCCACTCCACTTTTTTTACTCAAATTTTCTCCAGAAGTAAAGAGAGGTTCCTTCCTTGAGATCCTTTCTACATTTCCACCTTTATTCTAACTCTCTCCATCCTCCATCGCAAATATTTCTCTCAAAAAATCACTTAAATTTGGTTGAACTGGAAATTTCCGGGGTGGAATAATAATTGGAAATGCCTCATAGATGAATCAACCCTCACTAAATTTAAAACCCTCAAATAAAATATGGATCACTAATAGAAACAGGGGATCAAACCCCGGAAGCATAGGTTTCTAAAGGAGAAATTAGTAGCTTGGGAAGGGGTGATTTCATGGAACCCCATGAGAACCTTATGAAACCTTGACTGTAGATCACTATGTCTGAGGCTCACCATCCATTGTGATGTTATTGTATACGGGAGTGAAGTTGATGTGAAGTCTTCTGAGATGCCATGTGGGCATCCATTAGAAGAGGGGCAGGTTGAGGTGCCATAACTACCTCGCTATTGTCTATCTGCTTATGCATGAGGCCCAAAGAACAAACCCATATTTGCTGGCTATCGTTTTACTCTGGTTTGTAGTTAGGCAGTTCTTCATACTCCATTAGAAATTCTTGTTGATAACCGACAAGTCATCTAGTGATTTTTCCAACAAGAACCTGGCCTATCTCAACCATCGTCTTGTTGATTGGAGAATCAACAATATTCTTGTGATGGGACAAGTGATAAACTACTAACCCATGATGAGGCTTGTCTGCATAAAACTGCCTTTGCTATTGATGGAAAGATGGATGCTAGGTTATTTCATTAATTTCTATGGCCTACATTCTGAAAACCCTAGCCGTGGATCCCCTCCTTGACCTCTCTAATGGGTGGTTGGTGGTTGGTCGTTGATCCACCTTGTTAAAATATTGTATTTAAGAGATATAAATTAATTGATTGGTGTAAAATTTAATTTTATTATTTTTAAAGTTTAATTTTGATGGTCCATGTGGTCTTGGATAGAATATTGGGTGCTCTGTCAAGGCACTCCTTGACGTGAAGTCATATATTTAATATGATGAAGATGTAGTCTTGCCAAAATTACAAAAAAGATTAACTTTTATGGAAGGATTGATAATAAGTATTGACATTAAATGGAGTTTGGCATAATATTGATGACATTGTCTCATAATTGGATAAATTTTTTTTTTTCAATTGCATAAAATATTATCTTTATTCAATATATATTTGGATGTATCCTTTTTCCACTCATATATATATAATTTTTATAAATAAAAAATATAAACATCTGTTTTAATTTAATCTAATATTAAAAATATTATAAAAACAAAACAATAATAAAATTTTATGTAATTATGTTTATTTGAAATTAAATAAACTTGTTGAATACAATAAACTAATTAAATAAAGTAACTAAAGACAATTCATGCTATAGATGAATTTATTTGATACCAACCTAGGTCCATCTTAACTCTATATCTACTAAGAGGGATCAGGTCTCTTTTCACTCTAGAATAAGTTTTCATCTCAAGAGATTTGATCTCTCTCAACACTTGGTAGATCTTGAATAAAGATGGATCTAAGCTACTTTAATTATTAATTATAATTGTTGCCCAATACGAAAGAGATGTTGTAAGATTATGTTATGTAAACATTTTGACTCATTCAAATTACATAACAATAAAAATAAAAATAAAGTCCAATAAAATAATAATAATGATAATAATAATAAAATTAATCATTATAATTATTAATTAAAACATTTTGACTAACTCAAATAACATAAAAATAAAATAAATAATTATAATTATCAATTATTAATAATTAAACTAGCCTACATGCATCTCAATTTTTAATCTACCAAGCCTCTAGAGGGATCAAATCCCTCGAGGTGCAAACCTCTTTTAGACTGAAAAGATATTTGATCCCCTTGTGACCTTGGTAGATCCAGATCTAAGATGGATCTAGGCTAGTAATTATTTATTTTATTTTATTTTTTACCATGTCAAAATGTTAAATAGTACATCTTTACCATATTGGAGATCACTTCTCTGTACAATTATCATTAAAAATTTGTTTTTACTTTAAAAAAATAAGACACACATATTATATTTCCCTTTGTTAAAATTTACTTAAGGAAAAAGCGCGCATACACACATACACACACATATATATAATAAAGTTTACCTCATGTCCATGATATCAATCTACATAATTTGTATATGTGAAATACTTATTAATTTTCACTTGGATAAATTTAACTTCACACAAAATTATTTTAACTATGATACCAATTATATCATAGATACATTTTGTTTTTAAACTCACACAAAAATGTTTTAAACTATAATATAAATTTACTTAATTTATATATCTGAAATGCTAATTATTATTTTTACTTTGATAATTATCTCACACAAAGAAGTTTTAACTATGATATCAATTTACTTAATTTTTTCAGAATTTTATTTTTGTAAATATTCCAATTTCATGCAACATTTTAGTCATATCAATTTCAAGTTTGGGCAAATGATTTTATATAATTTTTTATATTACAAACAAAACCTAACTTAATATTTTGTGTAATGTGAGTGAAAAATCAAACAAAGCAAAATAAAGAATACCAAAATTCTATAGCTTGATGAGTTTGTTGTCCCAATATGAAACAAGCTTAAATTTATAAACAAATAATTTTATTTCATTATTATTAATTAAAGATTATATAATTTTTTTTTTTGAACAACCAAATTTTCCACACTAATAATCCTTATAATCTTTATATTATATTTTTTTTTATTGTTTTCTTGAATTTTATCTATGCTTAATTCTCTTTCTAATCGATAATAGTATTATTGTTTATATATTAAAATAAAATAAAAATAAAACCATATATTCAATATTATTCTTTATTTTTTTATTAATTAATAGATATATATTTTTAACATTTTTTAACATAATGTCACTCGACAAAGTCTCCTCATATACCCTAATTTACTGGGTTGTAGACATGTTTACATTATAAGTGGATTTATTTTATATAAGACATGAGAAGGGCATTTAAGGTGGACCGATATCATAAGGGCTAGTCTATATTATTAATTGTAATGACTTTATGTATTAAAATGTTTTATTTTATATGAGAAGGGGTTAGGTCATTAGTGTAAAATGTAGAAGATGAGTAGAAAATTGAAATGGTTATTGAATTGAAGAAGATATTATATTTGTATAGTTATATAAGTAATGAGCTTAAGATTTTAAGGAACAAAATTTTATGAATGATGAGATGTAATATAAATGAAATTTTAGAATATTTAAAAAAAAAAATGAAAAATTTAAAGTCAATAATCAATTTGAAGATAAAAGATTAAAGGATTTAAGAAGATTATATAAGGTTTTTTATTTAAAATCTTGTGAGATTTTGTTTATTCAGTTCAAGTTCGAGAGGTGGAGAATGTGGATAATAAGGTAAAGATGGGGTGGAGAATGTGGATACTAAAGTAAAGACGAGGAGATACTGGGATTTAATCTAAAGATTTAAGGATTTTTTGTAAATCAAGTTCTAACAAATTTTCTATAGAATTAACAAGAAGTTTTTATTCAATTTGTATACAACCCTTGTGGGTAAATTATCATCTAAGCGACATAGGTGCTATCCAATTTTTCAAGCAAAATCTTGAGTAAGATGATGTAAAGTGAGGAATTCAAGTTTGGGAACAATGTATAGGTGTCCAGGAGATGAATCAATATTTTCAGAAAATAGGAGAGATGTCCATGAACATAATTTCAAACTTAAGATTGTCACCTCTAATATGGAAAATGATTCATTTGAGTTTCATGGGTTGAAGATTCGTAGGTATGACCATGTGAAGACTAGATATTTTTACCATCCATACAACTCAGGCCCTCCCTCTAGTGCCAATACCTATCAATGTGAGTAAAGTGCCCTTCAACATATATGGTACAACCTACTATGACACCCCAATTAGACTTCACAACATTTGTGATTAGAAACCCATAAGTATTCTGGCCTGATATTCATTACTTAAAATGAGGGTGGAGGTAGTTAAATATGTGAGGTAGTATGCAATTTGTTGTTATTATACATGTAGAAATTAAACTAATCTAACCTACCCTAGCTAGGAGAAAATGATAACAAGTAGATAAAAAATGTAGTTAAACATAAATGGTAAGGGTAAAACATAATACTCTATCAAAACACAACCAATTACAACCTCTTATCTACCATCTCAAAGCAAAAATATCAAAAGAGTAATATAAAATCAAGATTTGTAAACTCAACACCCAATAGTTAACATATGTACAATATATCTTTACACTGGTATTAATGATAACATAAATATTAGAAGAACCTCATAGTAAACACATCACAACACTATTACTCTTCTTTAAAAATTCCCTTGAGGGCTTTGTCTCGTTATATTTCTCAAATGAGTTTTACGCTAATAAATCATTCAAGTTGCAACTATTTCTTGGTGTTGTCTTCCCTTTTGCAATTACAATTTTCCAACTTTCTCACCTTTGTCATTCTAATAGAAACTATATGAAAACAAATATTATTTAAAATTTCTATAATTGACATTTATCTTTATCTTGAATGTAGGTATCCCAAACTTCATGTTTGGAAACCTAGGACTTACCTTAATACTTATTGTTTAAGAGAGATTTCATATGAAACTAGTTCTTTAGACATGGGGTCTATCTCTCTCTTCAACATGCTAAAAAATGAGTTGATTAAATTTATTTCATTAGGGAGGCCAACAATATGTTCCTTTAATATTTATTTAGTGATTTCAAGAATAATCCAAATCATAATTTATTTTTCTATTGATGTTTTCCTCCAACTCTTGCAAATTTTGTGTAATGTTCCGTAGTGGTGGTAGATAAAAATGTTCATAACTTTATCAACAAGCAAGCACAGATGTTTGTTGTTGCTAATTAACATGGTAGTGTATTTCTCTTGCATAATGTTGATATGTGATAACTTGATAAGGCTATGTAGCTCAACTAATTTTCTTTTTTTGTCATCCTCGGTAGATCTTCAAGTATGCTTATTTATTATACCTACCATTTCTTTAGCTTGCCCATAGAGAGTTGGACCCCACAAAGAAAATTGTTTCTATATTTGACCTTGTCCAGGAATGCAAGGAATTATGTGGAAATGTTTTGGAACTCCTTGAGGCTTGTGTGCATTTGTTTTTGTTTACAACAAGCTCATATTATAAATTAGAGGCGTGATATTTAAACTTTTCAAGATTGGTCATGTCACCTTTGTAGCAAGTTATCTCTCCTTGGATTATACTCTTTAATTTATTAGGCCATGTTTCTAAAATTTAGTTCTAAGTCTTGTGGGAATGCAACATCTATTGATTTTGTGGAAATAAGGTCTCTCTTGATGTCATTCATAATGGGGGTTGCAGTAGTCACCATGAGTGTTGAGATTCCTAAATGCTTTAAGTTATTATGAGATTACTTTACAAGTTCCCCCCTTAATTTATAAAAAATAAAATAATAAAGAAATCATACCTTATCTAATTTAGAAGGGGTGAATGTACCCAACCCAAGCTCTCTTAATAGAAAACATCCTTCATTATCATAGTCCCTAGTGTGCCTAAATAGGCCTTGAAAGGAGTAGTGCCCATGGGATTAGTGTTTCATTCCTTTTCTACACATTTATTATATTATTATTCTTTTATCAATCTCTCTACCTTCCCTTTACTCAACCTCTCCTCCTCTACTTGTTTTTTACTTTCTTCCTTTTCCTTTCTTCTTTTCTCTTCCTCTACTTTTTTTCCACAGAAAAAAAATCGAACCTTCTATTAATAATAGAGAGTCACATAGCATATGCATAGCATTTATGATCAACTCCAATTCTCCTTCAAAATGAGGAAGAAAAGTAGTCTCAGCTGCCTTGAATACCTGATAAGTATCCTTAGAGCAGCCTGTCCAAAATAATCATAAAAAGAGCACTTCCATTCTGTCACATCTCCCAGTATTAAACCGAAACATATATTTTTGATAGAATAGGAAGGGTGCCTTCAAATACCAAAGCTTCCATCAAAAGCTGAGGAAAATGGTAGTAAACACTATCTCGGTCTCCCAAATAAGTAAAAAACAGTTGTTCAACAGAGTCCCCAGGCCTCCTCATTGAGGAAAACAGCTCGAGGACTTACCACAAGTTAGTTACAAAAATTAAGCAGTTTGTTCATAAAATAACATAAAAATATAACATCAGTATATATAAACAGAAAAGAAGAGGAATGATCTTTCACCCAAAAACCGACTGTTCAATGGGATGAAAAACCATGTTTTCCATCTATGTCATTGTCCAGGTCCCCATAGTTTGTTCAGTACCTTCTTTAGATAGGCGGTCCTCATCTTGGTTCCATTCCCTGTAAATGTGGCAAATAGTGATCTCAGAGAAAAAACATTTGATGCGAGAAATCTCATTAAGAAAAGGCAACAGAATATAATTCCTGCATTTTTGAGTCCCATTGAACCATTTCACAATATTCATAGAATCTCCAAAGATCTGAATCTTCCTTAATTGTCTGAAGGAAAGCCAGCAGAGAAGGTGATGTAAAGCTTTAAGTTCAGAAAAATTATTCGTCCCTTTCCCTAGACCAATTGATGCACGTAAAGACTTTTCAGGGGATAAGTGAATGACCAGCCCAGATCTGCACCTCCCATTGATGTCTAAAGCCCCATTGAAGTAGGCCCAAGGAGCTGAGTCCCTGATAAGTTCCGGTTGAAAAGAACGAGGATGAGCAGGGCCAGCTGGGTTTGGAATGTTGTCATAGATGGCTGCACCCTCCGCAGCCAATTTACCAATTGGGAATGGGTGATATTTGAAAATAACTTGGTTCCTTGCTAGCCAGGTACCCCAAGCTATCAAGAGGGGGATCATTCGAACTTTATCATTAGGGGCCTCCTGCCACCACCAGGTCCAAGCTTGATGAATTCTATCTCCTTCCCATCTGAGGGGAGAATTTATGAGTCTTAAGGATTCAGCCTAGAGACTGACATTAAAAGGGCAAGTGAGAAAGATATGCAGATAATATTGCTCGTTTTATTTACAAAGTGAGCACCAGCCTGGGCCTATTTTCCCCCTTATTTGAAGGAAATCCCATGTTGGCACTTTTTTCTGAAGGATGCACCAGAAGAAAAGCCTGGTCTTTGCTAGACATTTTATTTTCCAAAGAAGTTTTGACCACCAAGCTGGGGCTTCCCACCTATGTTGGGACATCAACCATTTATATCCCATCTTCGAAGAGTAGAACCTAGACTGCGCATGTACCTAGCGGATCTCATCCCTTGAATCAGTGATCTGAACTAAGGAATTTTGCAGATCCAAACATAATAGCCTCCATTCTTCCATCCATCTCTCTTCTAAATGAAGATCAGTCCCCGACAACCACCCTTGCCTCTAGATAGAGGTGAGCCTATGATCAGCCACTTGATCAAGATTGAGGAACCCCCTATCGTTTAAAAAGGCTAACAGATCATGTGATAGAGTAAACCTTGTCGTGCACCCAACCCATGGGTCACAGCCAAGTCTCGCCCGTGAGCCATCTCCCACATTCCATGCTAGACCCTGTTCAATGGTATGTACCGAAGCAACCATGACTTTCCAGACCACCGAGGCATTTTTTGAGGAATTCAGAGGCATGTGGACCCATTCAAGAGCTGGGGCAGGGTCAATGTATTTTCTTTTTGTTACTGACGACCAGAGCGAGTCAGTCATTATAAATATCCATGCCAGTTTGGCTACTAGGGATTTCGAAAAGGAGGGAAATTTCTTGATTCCCCAACCTTCCCATTCTTTAGGTCTCACTATTTTGTCCCATGCTACGCAGGGGGTCACATGTTCCACGTTGGAGCCTACCCACAAGAATCTGCTACAGAGTTTATCAATGGAGGCTAGTATGCCTTTAGGAACCCACATGAGGCTAGCCCAATACATAGGGACTGCCATCAACACTGACTTGATTAAGACCAGCCTCCCTAGCCTTGATAGCCATTTGTGACTCTAGTGATTGAGCTTTTTTTCAATTTTTTCAAGAAGCCACTTCCAATCCTGGTTCTGGTAATTGTCAGGTTTAACAAGGAACCCCAAATATTTGAAGCTTTCCTACAAGGATTTGATTTCGAAATGCAAGAGCACTCCAACCCTGCTAATCTCCTCCATTGACAGCCCATAGGTTGTTAGGGTCGATTTTTGTTCATTAATTTTGAGACCTGTTGCTTTCAAAAAGAGATCCAGAATGTTGTTAAGGACTCGACAGTCCTCAATACTTCCATTGCTGAACAGAAGAATATCATCCACGAAGAGCAGATGAGTAACCCATAAGTTAACCGCCACTTCAATTCCTTTGAGACCACCCTGTCTCTTCGCCTTATGGATCACTAGGCTAATGCCCTTAGCTGCTAGAAAAAAAAAGGAGAGGAGAAAGAAGGCATCCTTGTCTCAGTCCTCTCTCTGGGTTGAAAGAATAAGAAGCAACCCCATTAATCAAAATTGAAATAGAAGATGAGGTGACACAACTCATGACCCATTTAACAAAGTTGAATATGAACCCAAGGTGAGTTAGCAGGAGACGAATATACATCCAACTTATTCTGTCATAGGCCTTGGATAAATCAATTTTAACAATAGTCCCTTTCTTCCCACTTTTTGTGAGGCTATGGAGGGTTTCTTGAGCGACTCCCACAGCTTCGTGAATCTGTCTTCCATCCAGGAAACCAAATTTCTCTGGAGAGATGTACTTAGATAGGAAAGGTTTGATCCTTGAGGCTATGAATTTTGCAATAATTTTATAGACACAAGTACACAAAGAAATAGGCTGGAAGTCATCAAAAGAGGTTGGGTGGTCAAGTTTGGGGATCAGAGAAAGGAAGGTTGAATTGAAGGGTTGATAGATAGATCCAGAAAACCTGGAATCCTCCACTACTGCTACCAATTCATCCCCAATAGATTCAAAGAAATGTTGAAAAAATTCCATAGTCCATCCATATGGGCCTAGGATTTTATCCTTCTGCATAGCCTTAATAATATCTTCCACCTCCTGTTTGGAGACAGGTTCCATGATAGCATCATTGCCTTCATCATCAATGTAGCTTGGGAAAAATTGTGCTACTCTAATAACTTCCACTATAGAAACTTCGTCAGGGGCTCTGAAAATATTTTTGAAGTGATTAACACTGAGGGCCACCAGTTCTTCAAAGGATTTGGCCATATCGCCATCCTCCTTCTGTAATTCCCATATAGTGTTGGAATTCTTATGCCCTTTAGCATAATTTTGGAAGAATTTCGTATTCTCATCTCCTTCTTGTAGTCAGATGGCTCGGCTTTTTAGTTGTCAGCTTTCTTCCCTTAGCTGGAGAATTTTCCTCCTAGAGGCTTCCAACTCCTTGACTCTGGCCCTTGACTCCAAAGAGGCATACCCAGGTCCATCAGAGTTTTCTAGGCATTCCAATTCCGAGTTAAAATTTTTGAGCTCCTCCTCCTCCTTCAATTTATTTTAGAGAGCCCACTCCTTGGTGGCATGTTTCATGTTCTTAAGATTGTTCATTAATAAAACACTTCTGCTGTCCTCTCTTCTGAAATTATCCTTCCTCCATGTAGCATGGAAGAGTGCTTCGTAAGATTCATCATTCAACCAATATGAATTGAATTTAAAAGGAATTCCAGGTTTCTTTGCATCACCTTTCATCTCCAAAAAAACTGGGAAATGATCCCAGAGACCCCCCTCCCTGACCCAATGTCTGTAGACCAACTAATTTTCTGCCAATGCTTCGCACAATAGAAAGCAGTCCAGCTTTTTGCCCACCCAGTTAGCACCAGCGCAACGATTTCTCCATGTAGGGTGCAATTTGAGAAGAGTAAAATCTACCAGGTGAGAGACAACCATTTTGTTCACAAAAAACTTAGAAAGGGGGCCCGGATGAGCAGAGACACCCCAAGATTCTGATTCCCCCATAGAGAAGTTTAGATCTCATCCAATTATCAGGTTTGGATGGGAAAGACAAGAAGATCTGAAGAAAGAAGTCCAGAAACGATCCCGATCCAAACAAGGGCCACAAATGTTCAGGATAAGGAAGGAGAGGCACATTTCATTGGAGTAGAGTTCCATAGTAAAGCAATTTTCAGAACCCCAGGAGGAGGTTTCTCTTAGCTTCCTCATATTATAACCAGAAACCACTCCCCCAGATCTACCAACAGCATCAAGAGCATGAAAGGCCCACTCAAGTAACAATTTTAATAGAATACGAATTACTTCATCCCCTTTCCCCAGAGTTTCTTGGAGCATAATGACATCCGAGTTATGGGAATGAACAAGTTATTTGAAGGCTAAATTTTTCGGTTGGCTAGCTAAGCCTCTACAATTGTAAGAGAGAAGGATCATCAGATATCTGGGGGGGTGGTTGCTCTGCTCTAAGCACCCCAGAGATAGACTGCTGCCTCCCATCAGCTATATCAATGAAAGCTTTCAACTGGGCCTTGGAAAGGTTGGTTTTTCTTCCCCTTAACTTCCTCGGGCCAAAAGCCACAGGGTCTGAAGCAAGGCCTCCTACTACCAACCCTTTCCCTTTTTGGTTGGCCAGGGGATGGAGGTTATAAGGGGGGAGTTCAGGACTAGTGACCCAGGAACAAACAAGAATAGGTTCACCCTCGGAGTGAGTAGAGATAGACTCAGAAGGGTTCGGGATAGATAATATGACACTATCTAGAGAATATTTAGACAAATTTAACACAGAAAGATCATTGAGGACCTGCCTGAAAGGACCAGGCCCAACAAAATCAGACAGAGAGAAACAAACAGAGGAGCTTAAGGAAAGAGGATGAAAAAGAGACGTACTCGTCTGAGACGCCCCAAAAATTTTAGAAACTAGAAGGGGAACCAGGGAGGTCGTCGGTATAGCAACAGTTGAGGGAGAGGTGGTTACACCCACATATCGATCTTGCTCCATGAGCTCTTTTTTTTCTTCTGAAAACCTCCCCTGTTCAGCAATTTGAATAGTGGCCATCTACTCTAATCCCCCCTCTTCATGTAAAGAGACTCCCTGCTATTTACAAGGTTTCTTCTGTCTGCGACGACGGCGGTGGCCTGAGGGATATTCCTTCACTAGATGACCATACTTGTGACACCAAAGACAGTGGAAAGGAAGATTTTCGTAGTCCAAGGTCTAAAGGAATTCGAGGTCCCTGTATTTCAGATTCATTATGTCTGCCAGGCCCTCTCTTGGGTTGAGACTGACTAGAATCCGAGCCACACTCTAGTCCTTTGATTGGATATAGGATTTATCTACGTCTAGGAATTTTCCCAAAGTATTTCCAATGGAAATAAAAGCAGAGTCAATCCAAAACTGCATGGGAAGTCCGGGAAGCTTGACCCAAACTGGAGATTCCGCCATTTTTTCTTTTTGCGCATCAAACAATGGGGTCCATCTGCGAAAGAGGATAGGTCACTTCCCAAAGAACCAATTCCTTTCAAGAATTCAGTCCACATCGTATTTTAGGGCAAACCTGATACTGAACCAGCCCCTGTCCAAGTTCTTAATCTCTGTGGGCTGTCCTGGGGCTTCTTTCCACTCATTAAGAACCTAGTCCGAAATATAATCGGCCGAATACTTCCTACCTCGCACTCATCCAACCAGAATGGTTTCAGATGCTTCCATTTTTTTTCCTATGCTGATGTCCACACCCAGAAGACAGATTGGTCGGGTCTCATTTTTCTTAATGGGTTTTGGATTTTTCCTCTTTCCACCCACGGCTTCTTTGATTTCCTCCCCCTCACTAGGTGCTTTAAGAACAAGAGCATCCATCCCAACAGTCTCAGGCGACCCCAGTCACCTTCCTTCAGAAAATTTTAAAACCTCTTCACCCTCTGGCCCCCTCTGTTGCACCCCAACTTCGGGCCCTACTTCCTTACACAGATCTAGCCCCTGATATTCTGAGACCGAGACCCGAGGGTTTTTGTCAACAACTTCGTTCGAAGAAACCCTAGACTAACAGATTGCTAAAGCTACCGCTTGCAGAGATCTTAAGTGCGAACCACCCCCACCCTGAGAGACCCCTAAAGCATGAGACACAAACGACAAGGAGGCTATGGTAGGTGTTGGTGTCCCGTGTTTTGACAGTTTGGAAAATCAAAAGACAAGGAAACATAAGAACCAATCTTTAGAGTTCCAGGATCTAGTCCTCCTGTTCTCAGAGAGGGATCTCTCAAATATTGGTTTGCAAAGGTTTATCTTGTGTGCTTTGAGTATGGATTTTAGACTAAGTTATTAAGTGTAGATGTTTGTTTGGTTGGATTGAGTTGATACAACAGAACATGAAAGGTCTAGGAAAGATAGACAGAAAGAGGAAATATCTGGTTCATTGGGCAATGGAGTCTAAATAAGGTCATGACAAACTCTTGAAGGGATATGGGATATCAAAGGGCAAATCTAACTTGGCCACAGGATCCTTTCGTTTTTGGAATGAAGTGAACATTAATGATTTGGAAAGAGAAGTTTAATTCTCAACAGAGGGAAACTTGAAAACATAACTTAACAATAAAAAAATATTTGATAGACAGGGCTAACCATAAATTCTACAAACATTCTTTAAGCAAATAATGGCTTCAAGATAACTTTTAAAATGAAATCTAAGATTCGGGGAACTCCCTATTTCCTCAAAGATTTTATTTTAAAGGATTTAGAAAACATAAAATATTCACTGATAGTTGCATTCATAGAAGAGGGAACACCTAAATAACATCTATGCTTACAGCTATAAAGACCTTCAAAACAACTGTTCAAGCAATGGAAAAGGGCAAGATCAAAACTGACCTCTTTGATTAACTTAAAAAAATGGTACTTCAAAGGGAGACTTCAATAACAGCTTTCAAGTGATAGCAGACAAGCAGGGAGAACCATAAATCATGTTGAAACCAACTATTTGATCAGATATAGAAATAAACAAGCATGAAGACTAAAGAGAAATTTTAAAGCCTCTAAAATACTTCAGTAGAAGAAAACATAAACCAGTGAAGGATAAACAGATCTAAGGTGCTTCCAGGAGTCATTTCTTAGTCTAAAAATTTCAACCTATTGTAGTAAGAAATTATGGAACATAATGAAAACATGAGAAAACATTAAACAGTTCAGAATACTTCACCAATAGCCAAGCTCATGGATCCAATGATAGAGCCTTCTCAGGAACAACATATGACAACATCATTAAGACATCCAAGACTTCAATTTGTTTTTCAACTTCAACAGACTTGTATATTTATTTCAGAGAGTTTCAATTTTACAACTTGTAATCAAAAAATGACCAACACTCACTCATCTTTTTCTGTAGTATATATAGAAAGATGAGGAGGTGAGATCTGATAAAAGATCTCAATTACAATTAATACAGAATTAAATGGCTCATGGCCTTTGAGGGGTTCAATGAGGAGATTCACATACATATCCTCTGTATTAAATGATTTTTATAATGATTTCAAGCCTGGTAGGAGTTTTTTTGACCTTTGAGGCACTTTGTGGCGTCGAAGTAACTCTGCAGATATTCTTTGCATTGAAGTTCCTGGCAGAAATAACTCTTTGGCATGCGTTGCGGTGGAAATATCTGATCCTAATCAATAAATTATGTTCTTGATTGAATACTTTGAGGCGTAGGTGGCACTTTAGTCGCTGGGAGGAATCGATTCGCCTCCATTTGTGGCGGTGGAGGGTTTTCCTGATAAAAACACTTTAGGTTTTTCTTAAAACTGTGTTTTAGATTGGGGATTAGGCTTATAATGATAATTTTGGGTCATAATCCTCGTAAACAATCCATTGATCCTCTACTCTGAGAATTTCATGGTCTTCAGCACTGATACTCTTTTTCTGTTCTTAATCCATGTTTTCTTGTTGTTGCGTAGGGCTGCCCAGGGTCTGTAATATATCAATGGTTCATGAAACATTGATAGATGTGAAGTTTAAACCCGGTGGTCGATTTCCTTTGATAAATCGAAAGCAAGAGAGTCATCACCCTCTTCTCTCGAATTTCCTTTGTTCATAATAAAAAACCTTCGAAAACTTGCAAAATAGAAACAAAACATTATAAAATCCTGCTTTTATAGGTCAATCTACATCGGAGGATGTGCGAAGGAAACAGGGCCGTTGGATGGCATCATCCAATGGTTGGGATTTAATATCAGAATGGTCAAAAAAGTATGGGGGAAGGAGGATTAGATCAGAGCCATCAATTTGTGCCGAGATCGACGGTCGGGGATGATTGCGGGGGGTCCGGGTGTACGGAGGAAAAATCTTGGGGGTATACCCCCGCAGTGAAACTGCGCCGTTGATTTGGATCAATTTGGACGGTCAAGATGGAATCAGGGGATGAAATGTGGACCGTCGATCTGTAGATCAGATCGACGGCGGAGATTGCTTTGCTACTACACGAAGGCGGGTTTATCGTGTGGGCACTTTGGTTAACCATCGGACACTTTTGAAGAGCAATGGCTGTTGGATAAGGGGGCCCAGATCGGATGGTGGAGATTTATTTCACTGGGCGTCTTGGTTCGAACGTTAATGCACGGGGGATAAATTTAATGCACAGGGACAATGGTTTTGGAAAATGGTACGGGAGACGCGTGGCGGTAAGTGTATGGAATCGCTGCCGTTTGGGAGAAAACCACCATGGGCCCGAAAGTGGTGCGAAAAATACTGCCGGTTTTGGGCAAACATCGCATGGGAGGCAGGGATCTGTGGGTTGGATGAATGGCTTTGATGCGTTTGCGCGGCCGGTCCACCCATTTAAAAATAAAAACACATGAATTGATTTTTCACGTTAAAACTTTGGAAATATGGGTTTTTAGATTTTACAAAGGAAAAACAGGACCGTTAATGGATTTATTTATTGGTTTAGCGCCTGATTCCTTAGCGACCGGTTCTGGTGCCAAGATGCATGGACGGGGGAAAGGTTAGAGTCTTAGCGAAAGGGGCTAAGGTCTGATGCATAGAAAATATGCTTTTTTCATTATTTTTTAATGGTTTTTGAAGGAAATAGAGGGTTTCGATAAGGCTAAGAAGGAGTCTTAGACCTTATGAAATGGATTTTATGAAATGGGAAGGTCAGAAAACATGAAATTATGGGATTTTCATGGGGAATGGGAAAATAGAAAATGAGGTTAGTATGGTAAGGAAAAAAGGAAAAATGGGGTTTGCAACAGTATTTGACTTTGGAAATCAGCAGTATTCTGAGTTCTGAAGGGAAACAGTAGTGAATATTACCCAATGATATGATATTATCAAAAGTCTTAAATTATCAACAATTTTAGTAACGGAATTGTTTCTTGAAGGCTATCCAACATCATTTAGCCACCATCTGATATGATAGATTTTTATGGGTGGGTAACAGTGGCTCCACTTGGGGATGGTGCCTTCTTGAAGGCATCAAGAATTCAGACTTGATTTCTCTGGGAGGCTAATCAGTTGCCTCATCCATTGGGCTGCTCTCTTCTGCTTGAATGATCTTCTTTTTCTCTGGAAACAAGTTATCAGTCTTTGAAAAACAATGGAACTTTCATCAACAAAATTTCTACCTACCCAATCCTACTGATCTAACATTCTTTCTTCATCAGAGTGCACTTGGATTGGAAAACTCTCTTACAACATTTTATTCTTTTTGAAAACATAAAAACTAATCTAACTCTACTCCTTATTTCTCCCTAAACTCAGATTAAATAGTTGAGCTCATATTATTCTCTACCTAATCTACTGTCTGTTGGGATTAAACTGTCCAACAGACTTCCATTCTCTAAATTCTACAACAGAAATTTAAAAACAGTCAAGCCAAGATTAAGCGGTTTGACTTGCTGTGATCTATGGCATAGAAACAAGCTTCACATAGATTATTATTTGCAGAAAACTAAAATCAAAATGGAAGGCTTAAGATTTGAAAACTCAAAGTGATGCCTTCTCTTTTTTCAGCTCTGTTTTAAACTTGTTTTGAGCTATCTTTGCTTTTCTTCTGGTTCATGTTTTAAGCTGACTAGAACCAGATATTTACATTTCTTTGACTCAGAATTTAACATAGATTTGAGTCATCTCCCTTTGGAAACTTTGGTTCAGATTTTGAGTTTGTTTGAACCTTCAATTTCTAACCTAAACTATCTACTGATAAGCCAAGATTAAATAGTTTGGCAAATCAAATCCACTATCCTATCAGCAGAAAAATTTAAAACTAATTAGTCAGGATTAAACAGTTTGACTAACTAGAAGTGTGTTTTTGAGGAGTGGCATTTGAGCTTGCACACTTTCAGATTTATTTCTCTTTTGGCATGGGTCTTTGCCTTTCTTGTTTTCAATCTGCCCTCTTTTCTTTCTTTCTATTGTTTTTGTATTTCTGATTTTTCATAATTTTGAATGCAATGGTTAGACTATGATATTTACAATGGTAAAACAAAAATGTTTTGAAACTTAAGATTCTTGGCAGAAGTAATGCTTGAGCATCCTGCCATTGACAGGACCTCCATATAGGTCTTCTCCATTCAATTCTTTCAAGAAAAATGTATTATGACCCCTCTCAGCATGAATAATATAGGGCCCTTTCCACAAGTTCTCAAACTTGCCATGTTTCCCCTTCTCTTCTCTTCTTGAATCCCATTTAAGAACAACACTTCCAACTTGGAAATTGTTTGCCTTAGTCCTCTTATCAAATAGTTTCTTCATATTTTCTTGGACTAACTATGTTCTTTCATAAACTTCTTCTCTGGTCTATTGTAAATGGATTGTTTGGTTGATCCTCCTCTGCATATCATTTTCTTCAACCTGCACTTCTTGAAGGAGCTTCATGACTGGAACTCCCAATGAGGTAGGAAAAATTGCATCCATGCCATAAACCAACTGATAGGGGGACATATTTATTGATTTCTTTGTAGTTAGTCTATCAGCCCATAAGGCATGAACCAACTTACTGTGCCATGATTTTTGATTTTCTTCCAACAACTTTTTAATGATATTGATGAGACTCTTGTTGGAGGATTCAGCTAATCCATTTCCTTGGGGATAGTAAGCAGTGGAATGGCCCAAGGTTATATGGTATTTGTGACAGAAATCAACCATCTTCTTAGATTTGAAAGCAGCAGCATTGTCTGTTATGATTTTTCTGGGACAACCAAATCTGGATAGGATGTGGGTTTCAAGAAACTTGATAATGACAGAGTCATTAGCATTCCTGGTAGGTATAGCTTCTATCCATTTAGTGAAGAAGTCAGTGGCTGTGAGGATCCACTTATGTTGAGCTGAAGAGGATGGATGAATCTCCCCAATGAAGTCCAACCCCCATTGTTGGAAAGGTGCCTCAACTCTGATAGGATGTAAGGGTAAGGGAAGGAGTTTTCTCTTGCCATCAAAGATTTGACACTTATGGCAAGACATGACCAACTTCTGAGTGTCTAGAAAAAGGGTAGGCCAATAGTAACCTGATTTGAGAATTTTGTTCGCCGTGGCCTTCCAGCAGAGGTGTCCTCCACATTCACCATCATGTAGTTCGTGCATGATCTTTCCTGCATCATCTTCAAGTAAACATTTAAGAAAAATTCCAACAGCATTTTTCCAATATAACACCCCATCTATAATGCAAAAACTCAGAGCTTTTTGTTTCAAAAATCTAGCTTAGTTTTAGACAAAGGAGGGGCGTTTAAATATAAAAGCACATAAACAATGTCAGCATACCAAGGGGAATTTAGAAAGGTTTCTTTAACAAAAGGAGCATCAGCTTCTTCTGCTTCTTCCAACACATCCACCATATTCATGTCCAATGCTTGGAAGTTAGATTCAACCATAAGTTTTGCTAATCCTTGCCCCTTAACTAGTTTGGTGGGCCTAATTTCTAAGTCATATTCAAGAATAGTTGCAATCCATTTTCCCCTTTTACCATCAGGGTCTTGACTTAGAATATCCTTGACAACAGTATGTGGAACAAAAGAAATTATGTGAGAGTGTAAGATGTAGACCCTAAAGTCCTTTAATGCTTTCACTAATGCTAAGGCTTGCTTCTCCATGATACTATATTTGAGAGGAGCGTCTCTTAAGGCCCTACTAAAGAAAGATATTGGTTGTTCTTGTCCCAGATCATTCTTTTGAAGCAAAACTGCAGCTATTGTATGCTCAGATGCAAAAGAAAAAATGTAAAAGTCTTTGGTAAAATCAGGACTAATCAGGACTGGTGTTTGGGTAAGAGCTTGTTTGACCAGTTCGAATGATTGTTTAGCTGGTAAAGTCCATTTTACACCCACGTTTTTCTTAAGCATGTTTGTAATGTTTTTTAATAGCTCAACAAGGTTGGGAAGATAATTTTAAGAACCCCCCTAAATTTATATATATAAAAAATAGGCGAATCCCCATGATACATAGGAAAAATGAAAGGCGATTTTATTAATAATATAATATGTATATATAATTTTTTGGCGAATCTCTCACGAGATTATATTATCCTGTAAAATCATGGCGAATCACCAGTACAAATGGCGAATCACTACTACAAAATGGTGAATCGTTGTCTAATGGAGTTCGGAGTGTTGGTTCCAATGAAGATATGGTAATTGAACCAGGAGTAGAAGGAAGAGAACCACCGAGACCAAGCATGGCACATGGTGACTCGTGAGGGAAGTAGTTCTCGTGCAGTTATCTTTCCAATGAAGGATTGCAATTCTTTGAGGCTCCTGGGATGGCTGATTTGCAATATGCCATCTATCCTTGTAGGGTCTATTTTGATTCCCTCTTCTGAAATTATATGACCAAGAAGTTTCCCTTCTTGGAGTCCAAAGAGGGTCTTCTTGGGATTCAGTGATAAGCCAAATTTCCTACATTTCTCAAAAACCTTTCTTAGGTGAATCAAATGCTCTTCATCAGTTTTTGAGAAAACAGTTATGTCATCAAGGTAAATAATTATAAATAGCCAATATCTTCAGAGAAGGCTATGTCCATGGCCCTTTGGAAGGTGGCCCCTGCGTTCATTAATCTGAAAGGCATTTTGACATACATAAAGGTGCCCCGAGGTGTGGTAAAAGCAGTTTTGATTTGATCACTTGGGAACACTAACACCTAATTGTAACCTGAGAACCCATCTAATAGGGATATTATTATTGAGCCAACTACCCTTTGAAGTATATGGTCCATCTTGGGTAAGGGGTAGTTTTCTTTTAAAGAGGCCCTGTTTAAATTTCTGAAGTCAATACAAAGCCTGATTTCCCCTGTTTTCTTTCTAACAGAAACTAAGTTTGATACCCATTCTGAAAATCTAATGGGTACTATGATCCCAGCATTATACATTTTCTTGATTTCTGCCTTAACTAAAGGTAATAAAAGGGGATTTATTCTCCTTAGTTTTTTCTTAAAAGGCTTTTGATTTTCCTTCAAGGGGATCTTATGTTGGATGATGCTGGTATCATATGATTTTAAGTCTTTGTATTCCCATGCAAACACATCTTTAAATTCTTTTAAAAGCTCTATGTATTGCAATTTTATGTGAGTTGGGAGGGTGCGGGATAGCTTGACCATCTTGGGTTCTACTAGACTGCCTATGTTATGTTCTTCTACATTTTTTTCCACAGGCTCCATTCTTGGTTCTTTATCCACATCGTTGAGATCAAACAGGTGTTCTAAAGGTGTGAGACCCCTTGGGATTTTATCATTTTTGCATTGTAAGACTTCCAAGTCTTCTTGGTCTTCATTGTTCATTATCTCTGCTTCAAAAGGATTCTCACAATGATTTATATTAGCAGGATATGTTATTTCAGCCTCTGGGATTTGTTCAATATACAAACAGTTTTCTTTATGGCTAGTTTCTGGTGTTGGTATGCTGAAATCACTTTCTGACTTCAAGAAATCATCTATGTGTTTGTCAGATTCAAACACTTGCCACTGATCTTCATTGTCAGGCACAGCAGGTATGTGTTTCACCTTTATACTGAGTTGTTCATTTATCTCAGGTACTTGGCAATTGCTGGCCATGGAGGCAAGTTTATTTGCTAGATGATTCAGTGCTCTAGGGATGAAAATGAGTTCATATTTTTCGAAAGTTTTTAATAGGCCAAGGGCAGCATTTAGATATTCTCTAAGCCTTGGATTCTTGGCTGAGTATTCTCCTTTGATTTTTTGGATGATAAGTTTAGAATCCCCTAAAATAGATATCTTTTGGGCTTCTAAATTTTTAAGCAGTTGTAAGCCTAGGAGAAGTGCTTCATACTCAGCAATATTGTTAGTACATGGGAAGTCTAACTTGTATGAAAAACTCTGATTTGTGTTTTGAATCCAGACACCTGCCCCTGCACTGGTTTTATTACAGGATCCATCGAAATTTATCGTCCAAAGTATATTTGACTCATTTTCATTTTCTTGTTGCTGTTGATTGTCAATGTTTTGAAGTTGATTCGAGGTAAGATTGGATTGTTCTGGTGAACTGATTGGGTCCATGTTTTCTTTACCTTTTTGGGTAATTTCATCTTTGTTACACAAGATAAATGAGTCTAAACTTGATTAAATAGGATAGATTGGAGTGTTGTTTGGTTTTTCCATGTTACTCACCATGTACTTCATGTGGGATTCTCTGTATAGTCTTCTGTTTTGGTTAAAAACAAGGATGGTGGCATAAGACATGTCCATTTGAAGGCTTCCCTGAAGTTTGGCTCCCCTTGATCTTGATAAGAGCATGCCATACTTAGGGGGAATGTCAGCTACAACTATATCCATTACTAGATTCTTGGCGGGGATCTGAGCTAGGTTAACACATAAATCTTTGATTAAACCCAAACATTTGACTCTTCTTGAGTCAAAAGAATACAAATCTTTGTATGGTTTAGTAATTTCTAAGCCCAAGCTTTCCATTAATACCTTGGGCATTAGATTGTGTGAAGCTCCAGAATCTAGCATGGCATTGTGTAAAATTTTATCGTGTATGTTCAAAATGACATAGAAGGGAGGAACTGGTCCTTCTTGGTATTTTCCTTCAACCTCTGGGCCAAACAACAACTCATTTTTGTCATCTGTAAAGTTTAAGGTGTCAGTATCACTTCCTAAGTTTAAAGCTTTCAAAACTTGGTTTTTTTACACTTCTTGGGTTACTAGTTCAACTAGGGGGATGGTTATTTTTATCTTAGCAATCTCTCCCTCAAGGTTGAAAGGAATAATTGACTTGTTAATATTTACATCTATTTTTTCAATTAAATTCTTTTCAGCAACTTTGTTTTGTTGAACCTTATTTGAACTAGTGATAGGAATAGTTTTATTAGGACCACTAGCTGAAGTGCTAGGGGTACTTTGCTCAAAATTTGGCTGGACTCCCTTGTCTATGTTTAAATCTGGTTTTTTTGGCCGAAATGTTGGTTTTTTCTTATCTTTTGAATTCTCTATACTTCCCTTGCTTCTGAGATCATACTGTTTGTGTACCTCCATGATTGCATTTTCAAAACCCAATCTATAGTCATCAGAATCCTCATAGGTGTTTTTATTTTGATCATTAGAGAAGAAACCTTGTTCTTCTTTAGTGAGAAAAACATCATCCCCACTTTCTGATCCAATCAAGTTTACATGTGATTCTTCCAACCTTTCCAACTCCCTGTCTTCCTCATATTGATCTACATAGTTCTGTTGAAAAGGAGGTATAATTTGTTAGTCACTTTCTTTTTGCTTATCTTGATTGTTATCTCTTCTATAATTCTGATTTCTATTTCTGTTTTGATTGTTTTGAAGTGCAGTCTGGTTTTGATTTTCTTGTGCTTTCTTAATTATGCTCATCTCTTTCATCATTTCTTCCAACATTCTCTCCATTTTTGAGCTTGAAGTAGAAGGAGGGGATTCCTCTTTAAAAGATAATCTCTTCTCAGTTTTCATTCTTGCTCTCTTTTATATTAAGTTGACTTATACAGAAAGAGCACCCCTTTGCATATCTTCAAGAGTTGCGAAATCTCTTTCTCTTAGTGAATAAGTCATGTCAGAGTCAAAACCTTCAGGAAATTTATTTAAGGCTGAGCCTTGTGGAGGTTTTAGTTCTGGGGAAATTGCATTATATACACTATTAAATATAGTACAATAAGCTTGTACACTTTCCCCAGGGTTCCTACGAAGGATTTTGTAATCAGCAAGGACTTGGAGAGGATTCTTTTTTACTTCCCATTTATTTAGGAACGTTTGATGGAAGGCTTGGAGATCATTAACACTATGGGGAGCTAAAAATTTAAACCATTTTCTTACTTCTCCCGCTAAGCTCTGAGCAAATAATATAAGCTTGATAGAATCATCATCGATCTCATTTCTGTCAAAGTAGTCATCCATCCTATCCACATGTTGTGATGCAGTTACAGCATTGCTAGCATCATATAATGGAATTTTGGACTGATAGTCCTGTGGAAGATTGAATAGTGGTACAGGAAGGACTAAGGGAGCATACCATGCTGCCATGATATGTGGTGGGGGTGGGTTTACAAGGGGTGGATTGACAAGAGGAGGTGTGGCCTGAAGTGGAGTGGTTTGAACAGTGGATGAAGGATGAACAAAAGTGGATGGAACAACAGTGGATTGCTGAGCTGATCTTGGGTGAGAGACACCTAAGTTATGAAGGAAGTGTAAATTAGGAAGTGTTTTTTCTCTACTACCAGGATGTTCACTCGTCTTGGGAGATGAAAGTGAAGACTCAGAATCTAGTTGATCTAAATTACCAAATGACCTAGTCCTAAAGGGATTGACTAAGTCAGCTTGTGATTTTTGTAGAGCTAAAAGATTTTCAGGGACTGAATTAGCTCTTGGAGGTGATCTGAAAATAGTTGAAGATTCTATCTTAGGAGACTTCCTAAGGATTCTTTCTGGGTCATCAACTATCTCAGGTGGATCAGGGTCAGGATGGGTTCTAGTGTGGATCTTTCTAGGAGCCACTATGCTATGTTTTTAGACCCAAATAACAAGAAAATTTCAACCAGGTATGACAATATTTGAGAGGTTAACTGATCTGTTTACACAAATTTTAATCCTACAGTCCTCTAACTGGATTTGAATGATATTATAATGATAAGGGTTCTTCCCAGCAGAGTCTTAAGGTCTGTTCAGGATTGTGGAGTCGCCAGGTGGGAAGTTTAGAATGTTTTCTAAGGGGTACACTGTCCACCACAGTGTTTGTGAAATATCCTTTTGCAAGGATATTCTAAAACACAACAAGCTCTAACCAGAGATTGACTGGGAGGGCGTTCACCATATATTTCACCTTAAAAAGAGGATGAGATCTGGAGGCTACCTGGCCCTTTCCAGATTCTGTCTAAGAGTATAAGGTAAAACACAACAAAAGGTAAGTGATATATAAGAATGAGTGTTTTTACTACAAAGTGGAAGTTTTTAGCTCCTGAGGAGGTAAAGGTTTTATGGTCCACTACCAATGTTTATTATGAAGCCAAACTTGAAATGTTTTTTGGGTTTTTCTGAGTTATTTTGGTTTTATAGGTTAAGAGAGTGTTCTAAGTCTAATTTTTCACTTAGCTAAGGTGTTCAAACAAATAGAGTTGCTCTTATGGCTTGGTAACTGGTTCCTTCAAGGTTTGATAAGCGTTAAAAGGAATCCTAAGGGTTACTTAGTTTGTCACTGATTCAATTAAGTCTTATCATGATTACCATTTGTTAGGTAGTGTTTGAAGAAAGTTACTTATGTTATAATGGACCTAAAAATTCTAAGGAAGGGTTTTCAAACTTCTAATTCTTAGTAGGTCCCACCGTGATCGCCATTATGTTGGTGGCAATGAGGTGGCTAATAATCACCGGATATTCTTGAAAATAACAGATTTCTGAAGTCTCAAGGGGTACTTAGATTGTTACTGACTCAGAGGTCCCACCGTGATCGCCATTATGTTGGTGTCCTGTGTTTTGACAGTTTGGCAAATCAAAAGACAAGGAAACATCAGAACCAATATTTAGAGTTCCAGGATCTAGTCCTCCTGTTATCAGAGAGGGATCTCTCAAATATTTGTTTGCAAGGGTTTATCTTGTGTGCTTTGATTTTGGATTTTAGACTAGTTATTAAGTGCAGATGTTTGTTTGGTTGGATTGAGTTGATACAGCAGAACATGAAAGGTCTAGGAAAGATAGACAGAAAGAGGAAATATCTGGTTCGTTGGGCGATGGAGTAAAAATAAGGTCATGAAAAACTCTTGAAGGGATATGGGATATCAAAGGGCAAATATAACTTGACCATAGGATCCTTTTGTTTTTGGAATGAAGTGAACATTAATGATTTGGAAAGAGAAGTTTAATTCTCAACAAAGGGAAACTTGAAAACATAACTTAACAATAAAGAAATATTTGATAGACAGGGCTAACCATAAATTCTACAAACATTCTTTAAGAAAATTATGACTTCAGGACAACTTTTAAAATGAAACCTAAGATTCGGGGAGCTCCCTATTTCCTCAAATATTTTATTTTTAAAGGATTTAGAAAACATAAAAGATTCAGTGATAGTTGCATTCATAGAAGAGGGAACACCCAAATAACATCTATGCTTACAGCTATAAAGACCTTCAAAACAAATGTTCAAGCAATGGAAAAGGGCAAGATCAAAACCGACCTCTTTGATTAACTTAGAACAATGGTACTTCAAAGGGAGAATTCAATAACAGCTTTCAAGTGATGGCAGACAAGCAGGGAAAACCATAAATCATGCTGAAACCAACTATTTGAGCTATTATAGAAATAAACAAGCATGAAGACTAAAGAGAAATTTTAAAGCCTCTAAAATATTTCAGCAGAAGAAAACATAAAACAGTGAAGGATGAACAAGTCTAAGGTGCTTCCAGGAGTGATTTCTTAGCCTAAAACTTTCAACCTACTGTAGTAAGAAATTATGGAACATAATGAAAACAGGAGAAAACATTAAACAGTTCAGAATACTTCACCAACAGCCAAGCTCATGGATCCAATGATAGAGCCTTCTTAGGAACATCATGTGACAACATCATCAAGACATCCAAGACTTCAATTTGTTTTTCAATTTCAAGAGACTTGTATATTTATTCAGAGAGTTTCAATGTTACAACTTGTAATAAAACAACAACCAACCTCACTTATCTTCTATTGTAGTATATATAGAAAGATGAGGAGGTGAGATCTGATAGAAGATCTCAATTACAATTAATACAGAATTAAATGGCTCATGGCCTTTGAGGGGTTCAATGAGGAGATTCACATACATATCCTCTGTATTAAATGATTTTTATAATGATTTCAAGCTTGGTAGGAGTTTTTTTGACCTTTGAGGCATTGTGTGGTGTCAAAGTAACTCTGCAGATATTCTTTGCATTGAAGTTCCTGGCAGAAGTAACTTCTTCGGCCGTGTCGAGGGAAAAATCTGATCCTGATCAATAAATTCAACTCCTGATTGAATACTTTGAGGCACAGGTGGCGCTTTAGTCGCAGGGAGGAATCAATTTGCCTTCATTTGTGGCGATGAACGGTTTCTCGTCGGTGAAACCTTTTGGATTTTCTTTGAACTCTGTTTTATCCCGGGGATTAGGTTTATAATGATAATTTTGGGTCATAATCCTCGTAAACAATCCATTAATCCTCTGCTCTGATAATTTCCTGGTCTTCGAGACTGATAATCTTTTTCTGTGCTTAATCCATGTTTTCTTGCTATTGCGCAGGGCTGCCCAGGGTCTCTAGTATATCAATGGTTCATGAAACATTGATAGATGTGAATTTTAAACCCGGTGGTCGATTTCCTTTGATAAATCGAAAGCAAGAGAGTCGTCACCCTCTTCTCTCGAATTTCCTTCGTTCATAATAAAAAACCTTCGAAAACCAAAAAAATAGAAACAAAACATTATAAAATCCTACTTTTATAGGTCAATCTGCATCGGAGGATGTGCGAAGGAAGTAGGGCCATTGGATGGCATCATCCAACGGTTGGGATTTAATCTGAGAATGGTCAAAAAATCATGGGGGAAGGAGGATTAGATCAGAGCCATCGATTTGCGCCAAGATCGACGGTCGGGGATAATTGCGGGGGGTCCGGGTGTACGGAGGAAAAATCTTGGGGGTATACCACCGCAGTGAAACTGCGTCGTTGATCTGGATCAATTTGGATGGTAAAGATGGAATCAGGGGATGTTGAAATTCAAACGGAGGGAATCTGGGTGATGAATTTTGGACCGTCGATCTACAGATCAGATCGACGGCAGAAATGTGATTTCCGCTGTACGATGGCCTATTTTATCGCGCGCTCACCTTTTTTATCCATCAAGCAACTTTGGTTAGCGCTCATCATCGGATCAGTGGGCCCAGATCGGACGGCTGTGGTAAATTTCGCTGCATGCCCTGGCCCGAACGTTAATGCGCGGGGATAACTTTAATGCGCCGGGACGACGGTTTTGGAAAAGGTACAGAGGATGTGTGGCGACAAGCGTATGGAATCGCTGTCGATTGGGAGAAAACCACCCTCCGCCCAAAGGTGGTGAAAAAGATACCAGGCGGGTTTGGAAAACAGTGCGTGGATGGGGGGGGGGGGGGGGGGTCCACAGGGATGGCGCGCTCCGCACCGTCGAATCCGTGGGTTGGATGGATGGCTTTGATGCGTTTGCGCGACAGGTCCACCCATTTAAAAATAAAAACACGTGAATTGATTTTTTTACGTTAAAACTTTGGAAATGTGGGTTTTTGAATTTTACAAAGGAAAAATAGGACCGGCAATGGATTTATTTATTGGTTTAGTGCCTGATTGCTTTGCGACCGGTTTTGGCACCAGGTCGCATGGACGGAGGAAGGGTTAGAGTCTTAGCGAAAGGGGCTAAGGTTTGATGCATAGACAATATGCGTTTTTCATGATTTTTTAATGGTTTTCAAAAGAATTGAGGGTTTCGATAAGGCTAAGAAGGGGTCTTAGACCTTATAAAATGGATTTTGATGAGGGGAAATAGCAGAAACATGGAAATGAGGGATTTTCATGGGGAAAGGAGGGATAGAAGAGGAGGTTAGTTTTGAGGAGAAGGAAGGGGAAAGGGATGTTTGCAGTAGTATTTTGGCTTTGGGAATCAGCAGGATTCTAAGTTCTGAAGGGAAACAGTAGTGAATATTACCCAAGGATAGGATATTATCAAAAGTCTTCAAGTATCAGCAATTTTAGTAACGAAATTGTTTCTTGAAGGCTATCCAACATCATTTAGCCACCATCTGATATGACAGATTTTTAAGGGTGGCTAGCAGAAGCACCAACCCTTTTTATAACTAATAAAAACACAAACACCAACTGCCAACTTACAGAGACAAAATCAATCACTTCTCTTTTTTGACATGTGCAAATAAGATAAAATATAATAATAATAATAACTTTTCATATTGGTATTTTCCATCAGATCTACAACACTTGGATCTCAATATTTGGATAAAAAATACCACAATATGTTATTAGTTCAGATCTAGAATGATAAATGCAAAGATTCCACCTACAAGTCACAATTGTACATCTTGCACCATCTGATAATCTCGAGAACCATAATTTAAAACATGTAGACATTTCTCTCAATTGTAGATCTATTCTAGATAAAACCAAATTTATGTTGATCCAACTTCTTCACAAGAATATCTCCTCTTCTTTTACAAAATATTTTTTCACAATGGAACTTCACATAAAAATAACAACATTGGATCTTTGCAATTATCCTTTACATGAAACTATCCACAATCCACACACAAATCAAATATTCACAAAAAGCCTCACACAAAAATACATCAAACACTCTATTAAACAACTCTATGTGTAAAGGAGTATCATGGCTAAAATTACACGATCCCAGCCCCTCCCATGAGAGAGTTAGAGTTGAACCAGATCTGATACCATGTTATAAAAATTGAGGGATCAGAGAATGATTAAACGCAACACCAAAACAAATTTGGATATGTTTATTGATCACAACAATTATAAATGTATATGCACTAATCTATGACTTTCAAACTTCTAGATCATGACTACAACTCATACATAGGAAACAACAACTTCTAGATTGATGTATGGGAATTCTTAATGAGTTGTCACAAGCCTCATTGCTTTATCCTTGGGCGGTGAAAGTAACTACATATCACTGGATCACCTTTTTCTTCTAAACATGGAAACATAAAAATCCTTTAACACTGCAAAGCTTCACAAAATTGCTTCTTGGGGTTAATTTTGAGGTAGGACACATAATATACCACGTCACTCTCTTCCACCTATCATGCCGCATCACTCTCTACCACTTTTTGTGCCAAATCACTTCCATGTGTCACCTCCTCAAGCTTCCATTTCATCTCTCTACAACCTCTCGTGCGACATCGTTGTAATGTTTCAGTCAAAAAAGCTTAATTTGGCCACCTAAAAATGCCAAATCCACCTATAGCATGTCTTGAACATAGAGTGCCATGTGTCATCCTATACATGTCACTTCCACAAGTCATCATCTCACTAGGCCATGTCATTGGCATTCCACCTATCTCTATAACATAGCACTTTGAAAACCATGCCAAGCATTTTCGTATGATTCTCTCCACTTGTCATTTTTTTTCACACTTCATTGGACTTAGAGGTTCAATAAGAACTTGGGAACTTTACCCAAACTCCATATGATTAGAAACTAAGAGTAGTAACTTAGCAATCCACCACTTGTCACTTAACATTAACTAGGAAAAGACTTCCAAAGTCACTCTGAGTGCTTGAATTGATATCGACATATGAAATATCATTTCACCCCCCTTATCAAATCAATAATTAATGACAAAAAGGGGGCATGGGAAATATTTGTCACATATGTAACTTAACTCACCCCAAGTATTTCTAAATGTGCCACGTGAATCTTGTATGTTAATAAAATCTAATGAAAAGGATAGTATTTCACAGTTCTTCTACATTTCTAAATTTTAATGCAGGGGGGGGGAGTGTCCATGATTTTTCTTATGTGCCTAGGCTAGAAAGATTGACAACTAGAACCTTCCTTGAACTACAGCAATTCAAACTTATTTTTCTCTTTATTGATTAGGAGTGAGGTCAAGTTCCATATACTATTGGATATGTCTTGGAGAGGGTTTTCTATCTAAGGACTTTTCATGTGCTTTCGAAAAAAGTAACTATAGTAATTATTCCTTAAAATATAGACTACTAAGAAAAAAACCGAGAAATCAATAACATCATAAGCATCAAGAACCTGAACAAGCTCCCCCTAAACTTGACATCACCTAAAATCAATCACTGTACTTGACATTTATTAAAGCATATGAAAACCACTACAAATATGTTAAACACTTTTTCCTTTCAAAAATGAGGCTATAAGGATTTAAGTTGCGATTGACATTATTGTGGTAGGTTTTTGTGTAAAAACCACAAGTTTTTTAAATATTTGTTTATTTGTGAAAATAATTACCTATTGAACTTTGAGTTTCCATTAAGCCTCTCGTGATTGGTTCTTATGTGGAAACTACATGTTTGTAAGTATCAATTCTTATTTGGAAACACTTACTTTTTCCTTCTCCTTTTTGATGCAAAAAAAATAATATCATGTGATCCAATAAGCTTAAAAAATAAGCTTTTATGCTTCATTCATAACCCAATAGTGTGCATTTCAACGTAATCTCCACTTCACAAAACCATGCTAACAAAAAATTTAATATCTCATAAATTTCATCATACTTTTTAATTATTTTTTGTGAGCATATTGATTCAATCATAATATTTATTATTAAGAATAAAAGATAAGCCCAGTTGATAGATTTCACACTACTGGAAAATGAATTTTTTCACTTAAAAAAACTCTCAATTATATACATGGCCCTAGAAAGATACATAAAAAATCTTGTATATATTCCCTTATTACAAATTACGACATTCAAAATGAAGCTTATCACGTTGTCTACAAAAAAAAATAGATCTTCGAATTTACCATCTCTTCCTCGTTCACTCCAAATTTTTTCCATTTGGAATTTTTCATATTTTAGTTTTTTTCTTTTTTTTTATCCTAGTAAGACTTTGCAAAAAAATGTTTTCCTAGGGCTCATTTTAAGGGAAAATTGAGTGCTTCAAAATGAGTGAGGTTTAATTTTACCTTTTCTATTATAATTTAATTCCAATTTTATATTTTCGAGAAGAAAAGGAAATGTTGTGCAAGAATACTTGAATTATACCTTTCTTATACATAGTGGTAAAATTTTGAAAACATACCTTTAAAAACCCCATACAATCTTCCTTGTGCACTTTTCAAGAACTTTACACACATGTTTAACTAAAAAACATATATGCGCAAATTCCTTGTCGTTTGATTCCTTTATTTTTCCTTAGCTACATTTGTATTGTGTGCAAATAATGTCTTTGGAGCATATTTGATAGTATTCAAATTTTTTCATTTGACTTTGGGTTTGACCACATTCCCTAAAGAAACTCTTCTTGATTTCCAATCATCTATGAGGTAACAAATATTTTATCTTTCATGTAAAACATCCACCAACCACATGAATTAGATTTGGAGTTATGCTCATACACAAACCAATGAGGGTGTTACTTTCCTGTAGAAAAAGCAAATATATGTCGAAGCAACATATATAACAATGTTCTCACAAGAGAATCATCCCATGATATGAAAATTTGGAATATATTATATAAAAATTATCAATAACCCCATCCGCAACTAAATTTTGTTCAATCCTTCAAAATTTTGACAAATAGGGAAGGTGTATGAGATTAGTACAAGGAATCATAACAGATGTGGGGAATTTTCCAAGTAATCTAGATTTAGCATTTAATAAGTTGTTGATTATATATTAGAAAATAAACAAATATACACCTACTCGACAGCCCATATTATCTGCAATAAGGACATGGCATTCGAAGAGGAAAAAATATGACTTGATGTCATGCATTGGAATGAGTTGAATGAGTAAAATCACATGATATTTGGAACTTGGGACTGGTAAGATGGTATTGGTTGCAACCACCTTTTCAAAATTTATATTTGAATTATTCTTCTTGGTGGAGCATCAATTTTGTGAATCTATGATGTGAGTATTAATGGAACTCAAATAGAATTGATTTCAATATGATTATTTAGTTTTCAAACAAAATTTGTCTTGTTGTGTCCAAAGGGTTTTTCACAATCAGAATTTATTATTCCTCGGGAATGTGTACCACCATGCTATTTTTAGGAAGTACAAGGTTTGATGGAACCTAGGATAGGTTTTCACCATTAGATTTATTTGGAAAAGGATAAGATAGCAAGATAACACAACTTTGCAAGGGATTTGAGTTAGGTTATTCTATGAGTTAGGGGTGTACATAGCATGATGGAATGGAAAATTAATGAAGCAAGAATTCAATTGAATTCATGTGGAAGCAATGGTAGTGATATGGATTTGGATTTATATTGACCATATATTCAAAATGTATTACATTGACTTTAACAAGAGTTTTGGAACTAGGAGGATGATATGAGTATACCATAGAAAATAATTAGGATGAACTAAGTGGCATTGAGAATACTTCATCTATAGTCATGGTATGGTGAATGTTTCTTTACTTCTCTTTAATCACAGTATGCACATTTTATTCATATATTTCTTTATTTTCCTACATCTTGATCTCGATCCATCTTAAAATATTTGGTATTGTTGGTTTTGTTTGTGAGCAATTGAAAATTTTGAAGTAATATCTAAGGAACTTGTGCTTTGAACATGGATTTTTTAGTATTAATTGCTTGGCTTGGATGTCACCCTCATTCATGATTCTTCGAAATTTTAATTTTGAAAAGAACTCGTCTGTATATTTGACCCCTTGGATTCTCAAAAGACATGTAAAAATAAGCATTTTCCTATAGTGAAACATGATATTATGGGAGAAGCAAGGTGATCAACCTTGTTTCTTCCAAGAAAAATGGAAAAGAAGTAAAAATAACATATTTAAAACAAATCCAATGAATATAGATGAAGAAAATGCATTTTTTACCTATAGAGAACTAGTGGCTAGCATATAGCTCTTGGTTGTATTTCATTGATAAATTATTCATTTTATATATTATTGTAGTGATTAAAAAGCCATTTTTTGGTATATTAAGATGGAAACCTCGATTATAAATAGGTTTTTTCAGTGATTTTAAGTGATGCGACAAATATGTCACGCAACAACCTACTTGATGGAGACATTTGTAAATTTATATCGAGACCCATAGTCATTATTTGAAGCCTATAATTTATATTAAAGGTTAATTGATATGGTTCTACTTGAAATTAAATTAGATTCATTTGTTTATCTCCACTAGAAACATAATTTTAGTATTCAATTACTTAATATCTCATAGTTGTTGATGAAAAAAATCTATGAGGATGTAATTATATAGATTTAAATATACAAAATTAAATACATCAACCATGCTATTATCGATCAACATATCTACTTAGTCAAATGCCATATGATTTTAAAAGATTTGAAAATAACCACATACGTGCAGAGCAACGTTAGGCCTTACTAGTGACTTTGAAGTTGTTCTATTATCCAAATCTTGCTGATTACAAAAAACTATTGGGGATGACTCTAAACCCACCTTAGATGGGTTGCAACTAATATTTCTTGTTGTGGCCTCCCTCGATCCCTCAATCAACTTACTACTGCGAGCACTCTTTCTCTTGTAACGTTCCCTTCCTCAAATAATGAGCGAATGCATAATTCTTATCATGTCAACTTTTTGTCATTAAATAGAACAAACTATTCTAAAAATGGTAAGGGGATTGGAAAGGGATCCACATTTTTCATCATTCCCACTTTTGTGTTTTCCATATTTATTCATAATTTTATTTATTATTAAATTTTCTTTATTACTTGTTATTTTATTTATTATTATATTTTCTTCGTTATTTGTTATTCTATTTATTATTATATTATCTTCATTATTTTTTATTTTATTTATGTATATATTATTATTTCATTTATTATTATCATTATTATTATTTATTAATATGGAGCATTATATACTCTCCTCTTTACGAAACTTATTCTAAAAATTAGTATATCCATTCATTATTTTATTTATTACTATAATTTATTATTACTTGTTATAGTGATTTATTAGCATGTGTTTTCCCAACACCCTCCACTAAAATAATATACCAGTAGGATTTGATTGTATCACAACACAGAGGGAAACTACAAGAATCTCAAGATTATTTTCCAACTTTTGGAGCCAGAAATATAGCCTCATCGCTATATACCATAACCCCAAGACTGGCCCCAGGGATTATACCTCATTTTCCCTAAGGCAGGCATCTTTTCCAGGTTTTAATGACACTGGCCATCTCGCAAAGCTAGCTAAAATCCCTCCACAACCAACTAACATACATAACACCATGCATCAAATCCCTTACACCACTTCCAGAATTTAGCATCCATCCAATTCTAGGCACTCAACCTCCTCAAGATGGTACCATAACTCCTTAAGAGAAATCCATGAAGAGTTACATAAGGAAATAGAAAAATCTCATATGTAGTTGATTGATTTTATCCATAACTCATATGGTTTACACATTCTCCCTCATATGTATGGGCTCACACGATATCATCAAATAATCCAACCCTCTCAGCTAATTGACAAATTTCTTGTGAATCACCACAATTCAACATGTAGCCATTGCATTAGTTATAATGTTATAATATTGTAGAAAATAATTCACATGGTTACTCTTTCATGACTTCACAAGAATATAACATTATTGTTATCACAACATTCTCAATAATAAAAACTTCATACTCGTGCATGTCATAATATATGCACGTAATAACCACATGCTTCACATAATCATAACATCAACATATTTGTAATAAATATATATAATGACATCACATAATATTTGAAACCACATATCCACATAACCTCATGCCATAACATCATGTATAGGAGAATCATCTTAATTCCAGAGAAATACTACACAACAAGTTTTTTATGAATTGGTCATAAAAAAATATGTTCATTTACTAAAAATTTAATATCAAAGTTGAAATAATATTATTTAACATCCATATAAGATCCAGGCTATCTCGTCCATATTATTAATGTTGTGTTCTCAACAATATACCAATTTCTTTCAACAACCATTTCCTCTTAAATAATAAATTTCATGGTTTATAAGATATGAATAGACACACTATCAATATGTTATAATTTTGAAACAATTTCATTACTTGCAGGTTTCATCATCTATAACCTCTAGCTCTAGCTAAGTTATCACTCATATTACCATCATTCCCTAAATCATTAATACCAAAATTAAAATTGCATAATCACAAAACATTTTATTTTCATTGTATTACCACTCCACTTAATGCCACATAAACACTAGGTTATCATTGTTTAAGCATTATGTCATGCTTAATCCACATGCGCAAAGGGGTAATTAGTCCCTAATGGTTTACCCATCACCTAGTAATTATCATTGCTCACTTTTAGAAATGTTGGTTCATCTCATCATTAGACCTTATTGGAATTCTTATAATGTCACGTAGCAGGAACCTTTCTATGTTTAAATAACAAATAGTAACTTATTCATTTATTACCGCAAGAGCGTTGTGTTTCTTCCTTATGACGATAAGAAACTTCTATCAAGTCATAGGATAGTTTTCTAATTTTCATTAGTTTATCATATTTTTCCCTTCATCATTAAGATGAATATATCCATATCCCCTGGATGCGGGTGGGCAATGACGTGATGCAGGTGATGCTCGAGCAGGGGCGCGCGTGGCAAGCCCACTGGCCTACTTACGGGAGGAATTTAATCACTCGTAGAGCAATTAATATGATGGGCCGTCAAAATTCACACCGGTGAGAAGGTCGAGAAACCATGGAATTCAATATGAATCCTCTCGCTCCTTCTTCCCAGTCCTCAGTCTATTTCTCTGGAGCTTTGTTTTGGAATTGTGGTCATTTGCAGGTCCTCATGTCTATGCGGCTCTTACCTGTAGGTTCTTACTGCTCGCCGAAGGCTGAAGTGCACAGCCATCGCACTACAGTTGGAAGGCGTTGCCCTCTAGCTTGCTGTATAAGTTTTATCCCTGGCTTTTATTTTTCGCACAACCCTTTCTGTGCTCTGTACCCTGTTCCTCTGTCTGGCCTTCGTCTTTCACCCCCACCTCTAGCTCACTCTGTCTATTCCACCGTCGCTCACGATACCAGGGTAGCCATGCCGAGATTGAGGCATCGTTTAAGATGTCTCAGGGGAGGCTCCAAACGTCGCCACTCCCCATCCTCTTCCTTGCCCTCTTCTCGTAGCCACAATGATAATCCTCCCCATCATCAAGCACGTCGATTGTCTCCCACCCCGCACCAAGAAGCCCTTGCCTCCAACCAACTGGCAGATCCTCGTCCTGCCTCTACTGCTTCTATTCAGAATCCATCAACTGTTGTTTTTCATTATCAATGTAGCTCCTCCCGCCCCATGGTCATTACAACTGTTACAGTTTCTTTTAAAGAGATTCCCGAGGTTGCTCCTACTCCCACCACCTCTGTTCTCCCGAGTAATTCGCAGGCCTCACCCTCTGTTCCACCGGTATCTCAGTAGGTGAAGGGTGACAATGGTTCTTCTTGCAGGAAGGGTGACAACAGCTCGAGCTTACTCCATGACGTTGGGACGCAAGCAGGCGAGCGTGAGGCAGGGGAGGCTGCCACTCAAAACGAACCGGTGCCGGAAGACTTAGAGGAAGGCTGGTGCCGAATTGTTGAGGAATCACCCTCGGGTGACTATGGACTCTAGTCTTCCTGCTTCTGTTTATCATGTCTAGTCTGATTCGCACTTTGCTGGTTCTAATTTCTAGGAGTTACTGCTTGTTCAAACTGGTTTTTCATGTCAAAGTTTTTCTAAACATATGTATGGGTCGGTTTCCCCAGAAGGGCGACTCTGGTTTTTGGTCAAGTTTTGTTGAGCCTTGGCTGGTTTCCTCACGCGAGGCAGCCTTCAAACAATTCTCGGGCTGGTTTCCCCTTGCGGGCAGCCCTATCTCTGATATTTTGTTGACTATATGGCGCCTCGACGCCTTGAACTCCATGTACCATATGTTACAGTAATAGATTTAAGATTACTTAGAAAAAAAAAAGATGAATATATCCATATCACTACTGACATTGGGGATCAACTTAGAAAATTCTTCTTTCTTTCCTAAACCCTTATATTTTATATGATAGTCGCATACTATCCTAACATATATTACTTCTGATTTTGAATTCCTTCAATATATATTTTTATATAACCATATTATTATTCTCTCAAATAAATATATATATAAAACATTGAATGAAAAAAATAATATTAAATAATATTAAAAATTATCTTCCAACAAATATCCTCATAATTTATTTCACATCTAATATAATCAATGCCAATTATTTTATATCCGATAGTAATAAAATCCATCTATATTCATTGAAATGTTAAGCCCGATAAGAAATAATATATAAAGTCTTAAGAACCTAAGAACACTAAAAAAATATATAACATAAAATAATTATGTTAAAATAAATTTTATCCTATACGTTGATATATGTAATACATCCCTCCTTTTTAAATCGACATTGAGGATAGATATTGGAATTGTTTTCTTAATTTATAGGATTTTGCATTTTTATTAGAGGGACCTATATCGCATTAGGACTTCAATTAAATTTATTACTTGTTACTGTAATTTAAAAGTATTCAATTGAATATGTTTAATATTCAGAGGGACTTATATCACATTAGGACTTCAATTAAATTTATTAGTTGTTACTGTTATTTAAAAGTATTCAACTGAATATGTTTTATATTCAATGGAAAATGGGAGTTAGATATTGGAATTGTTTTTAAAATTTATAGGATTTGGAATTTTATTAGAGTGACTTATATCGCATTAGGACTTCAATTAAATTTATTACTTGAGGATAGATATTGGAATTGTTTTCTTAATTTATAGGATTTGGCATTTTATTAGAGGGGCTTATATCACAATAGGACTTCAATTAAATTTATTAACTGTTACCTTAATCTAATAGTATAATAGTATATTCAATTGAAAATGGGAGTTAGATATTGGAATTGTTTTTTAAATTTATAAGATTTGGAATTTTATTAGAGTGACTTATATCACATTAGGACTTCAAATAAATTTATTAGTTGTTACCGAAATTTAAAAATATATTCAATTGAATATATTTTATACCGTTGAGTGTTGATTTAACTTTTGCTTTATACCATCGTTGAAAATGGGACTGGATTTAGTGTTGTTATACAAGGAAAACATATTACTTACAATAATCATGAAGTTAGTAACTTTATTATTTAACCACGATGGAAATGTGACTGGATCTTTATATTATGTTATAAAAGACAAACATGCTGCTTATAAGAATTGAACCAAGATTAAAAGGGAGCATACCATCCACTTAACACCCAAACTATAAACCATATGCTTCGACAATTAAATAGTTGATTTTCAAACAATAAAGCAACGAGACTATGAAGGTATGTGCACATCCTTGGACAATTAAATAGTGGATTTTCAAACAATAAAGCAACGAGACCATGAAGGTATGTGCTAGATGGTGAATTAGGCCACTTGAATGTAATTTCGATACTTGTGTTATTTAATAACTCGTATTATTATTTAGTTTAAATATAGCTTAATTAAATTAAACATAAACAATATTTTATCATTAAATATTAATATGAACTATTAATATTATAAATATTTGTCAAAAATTATTTATTAAAAAAAATTCTAAAAATTAGTTCAATGAGATTTAGTTAAAGGAAAGAAAAGTCATTACAATCAAGAAATAAAATTGAACCATTCTATTGAGAGGTAGATACATCAAAATGCTATGTTAACCTATTCCTAGAATCTCTAGATTATTGTTATTATTATTTGAAGTTTTCTGGTACAAAAGGGAGGATTTTTGTAACCTATTTCTAGAATCTCTAGATTGTTGTTACAATTATTTGTAGTTTTTCTTGTACAAAGAGGAGGATTTTTGTAATGTTCTTTCAAAAATAAGATGTTAGAGTCAAAACAAATTTTGTACTTGTTTAGAGACAAAACACATATTAGTTAGGAAATACTATGATGTTCTTAGATAATATAATTGAATGTTGAATCATCAATGCATATGGGAGCTCTTTTACTAATATCAACACCTTGAAGAAATAAATATCAATTTGTTCAATACGTTCAAGAGAAAAACAGAAAATGCTTAAATAGTCAATATAATAATAATGCTTTAACTCTTTTGCATAAGAAAGTAACATAATACTACATCTCAAATAAATAAAGATGAGAAACAAATGAAATTCCTAAAATTCCCATACAATTTCCAGCATAAACAATAATATTTCTAGTTGAAATCACATGCAAAAGATTTAAAAAATTGAGGAAATAGATAGTTGAATTTTTTTCAATTAAAATGGTACTATATCATACAATTTCTAGCTACTAAAACACAATTTATAGCTGAAAAATTATTCATAACTTCACCAATGTATAACGAAGAAGATGTCCATAAAAATATGCAATCAACCCATGGCCATACTATGAAATTTCCAATGTCTACAATGCCATCTTTAACAAATCATGGTACAAATCATTATTATCCAAATTAACAATAATACTTATATTAATGTCCAATACATAGTGGTAGCTAGTATAATATTCAAAGACATGAGCTCAGTGAGGTCCTCTTGTGAAACACAAAATGATATTCGACTAATTTGTAATGCACAACCTCCCTACAAAATATTTTGTTTTTAAGAATCTACTACTTCACAATTTTGGAATGGTGGATGAAGAGACATTTCAAATGAAATATAAATAACCACATGAGGAAGCTAAATAAAAATGAAATAAAATTAAAAACAATAAATTTAGTGAATGAGATGTTAATTCCAAGAAACTTGTTTCGTACAACCATTTGTAGAATTAGTTTGGATCCCATATATTCAAAGTAAGATCCTGATAATACGTCGCTTTTGCACAATGGTAGAATTATTTTGGATCCCATAGTTTGGATCCCATACCCCTACCTCTCAGAGTGGTAGAATTATTTTGGATCCCATACCCCTACCTTTGCACCGCAGAATTAAAATCCCATGAAATGAAAGGAAGACCTCCACTGCATTCATTGGATTTTCTGCTAGCCAAGTGCCCACCTTGGTTGGCCTTTCAGACCAGTGGACATTAACCACAAACACACAAGAAAGAGAAGAAAAATACTTCTTGAATTCAAAAAGATCAATTTCTTGAGTTGTTGAATTCGATTTCCTATAATAAGATCAATCTCAAGAATTCTTGATATACCTTGGAGGTTAGGATTATAACAAATTATGGGTAAATAAAAAATTTTCAATAAAGTTTGGAAATAGATGGTTATGTAATCCTAAAAGTTGTATTGTATATTTGTTTCTTATAGAGAAATAAAATTATTGAAAGATGAAGGGATAGAAAATAAATTCAAATTAAAAATTAAGAAAAAAAAAATTATGGTTAATGGAATTAGAATTGAAAATAAACATAGATATTTTTAATTATTTTTTTCTCTTTACAATTTGTCATTTTAAATTGAAAATATTGAAAAAAAAATATAATATCTAAAAATTGAAATAATAAAAATAATAAAAAATAAAATTTTAATAAAAATGAAACAAAAAAATAGTAAAAACGGGATAATGTGAGTTATTAAAAAACACCATAATAATACTTCAACCAATAGTCTTCCAAATAAATAAACTTAAATAATAATAAAAATTAACAAAAATTAAATTGTAAATGTTAAAGTATAGATAAACAACATAACTTTTTGGTAAAAACAAATTAATAAGCACTTAAAAAACAAAACTAAATTGCCTCCAAACAAATATAGTAGTAATTTAAATTTTTCATATGAGCCCTACACAATAATTATATACCAAAATAACTACAGTTTAAATATTAAATACTTAGTTCCAATTGAAATTCAAAGAAAAACCAATGCCTAATTGATTAAAAAAAGCTTCCCAAGAATACCTAACAATTTTTTTTCTGTTTCTTTGCCATTGGTTTTTTTGTTTTACTCTTTTGAGGCTCAAAGAGCTCCTAAAGCTGAGTTGTATCTACATCTCTCAAATTCTTAACTAAACTTTTGTGCAAGAAAAAAGCCAAAATTCACAAGTTACATTTAGATTTACAAGCTTAAAAGTGGAAATAAGGGGTTGAGGAGGAGGAATCTATGATATGATGGTAAAAGTCTGGGCACCCAAATGGCTCCGGGTCTCGACAAAACTTCTTTTCAAGGACCTTAAGAGATTTGTATACCTAATTAGTTAAGTGCTCAATCCACTTGCAGCCATGAAAATTCAACATCTCAGGTTGGCATGCTTACATATATTAAATTTGTTTATCACCAAGTACTGTAATGATATTTGAAAAAAAATATGGTGGTTTTGATAAAAAATGGTTTACATAGCTCATATAATAATAAGTCAAAAAGCTAAAAAACTTACAGAATCCATAATCTCACAAGTTTCAGGTTCAAGAATATGTCCAAATTTCAACTTCTAGTTTCTTTTCAAGAAGATAAGAAATAAAAACTATTACCATAACCATGTTCAGCATGCCTGCATGTGGTGAGTGCTAGCCCTAGTAGTATTCTCCATAAAAATAATGCCTACGTCTGAAAGTAGCTAGCTAATAATTAAGATAAATGCCATTTTACCAAATGTGTAGTCATTGAGAGCCCAAATGGATCATATTGGATTAAGTACACAAGAAAAATATATTTTCAAGGAATGAATCAATCAGATAACACATTGTAGTAGTTGTTGGAAATTACTCCCAACTTCAATCTAAGTCAACAGCATAACAACATCAATTTTTGATTTGATCTCGTTGAAGAGAAGGACACAACAGCTGAATTTTTTTTTGCACTCAACCTGTGCATTCAATTTATGGTTTAATCCACCTGCAACAGCCGATTTCTTCTTACACTTCCGCATCCTTTCTGATTTGCAAAATTGTGGTTTGACCCATGCAAAACCCACGCCATAAACCCTCACACCAACCACATTGATTTACCGTGCCATTTTTCGAATTCAAAACGCCACATCAACTCTTGTGGACCCCGCTAGTCCATGTCATCCGTTCGTCGACCAATCAGTGCTTATCGCACCGTTTCTTGCCCACGTCACTTTCCCTTCGCAATCGTGCAATAGCGCGACCCCATCATGCCAACTCACCACTCCCGGAAGCCAACAACGCTTCCTCGCACCGTTTAATTTCCCAGTCAGGCGACACGTCATTTGATGTGATAAACCATCTCAAACTCCTCACCGTTCACTTTTCGCACCATTTAATGTTGATGTCAGGGGACACGACTCTCCATGCGATAAACCCATCACATTGCATTTCCTAATTTTAGCGTGTTATGGTTTGTAAAGTCGCCGTGATATAATTTTTTATATTTCATATAGTCTTCAGACTTAGTTTAATTTTTTTTATTTTGGCTACGACCTGTATTGTATATATATATATATATATATATATATATATATATATATATATATATATAGAGAGAGAGAGAGAGAGAGAGAGATGTTTGCAATACAAAGACATATATATGCAGTGTGTGAGAATAGTGAATAGACAGAGAGTGAAATAGAGTGTAGTGGAGCAGCATCTACTAAAAAACCAGAACAACAGTTCTGAAGATTGAAATAGTTGAGAGATTTGAATTAAAAATAGAGTTTCACTCCACACTGTGTCTACATGTTTTTTTTTATGCTCCATCTATAGTTTTGTTAACAAAATATTTGTGTTGAAAGAGGAAAGAAATTCCTTTGTATTGTGTTTAGGATTTATCAAAAAATCCGACATGGTATCGGAGCTAGTCTAGGCTCTCAACAGTTGTTGAAGAAGCTGAAGGAAGAAGAAGATTGTTGAAGCATTTCTCCATTAGAGTGAAGGTTTTAGCAAGTCAGGTATTTACACAATAGTGTCACAGTTCATTTAAAAATAGATAGAGTTCTGAAAAGGAGTGTTAAGAGTCGGAGTTTACCTCTCCAATAGTGAGAAAGTTATATTTAAGTTACACAGTCAATATTTATAGTTCTGCATAGTAAAGAATGGAAGGAACCAACACAAGCACGAGTATAGGAAATCCTCAACTCCCATAATTCAATGGGAAGAACTATGATTATTAGGAAATCACAATGAGAGCCTTGTTTGCATCTCAAGACTTATGGGAACTGGTTGAAGATGGATTTCAAGAATCAATTGATGCAAATAAGCATAATTCCCTAACACAGGCAGAAAGGGATTTTCTGAAGCGTAATAAGAAGAAGGACTCAAAATACATCTTCTATCTCTATCAAGAAGTGCATGAAAGTATATTTCCAAGAATTACAACAAAAAATAATTCTAAGGAGGCATGGGATTCCCTCCAGACAGCCTATCAAGGTATGGAGAAAGTAAAGACAACAAAGCTTCAAGTAATGAGAAGAGATTTTGAAGTTATTTGCATGAAAGAATCTGATAGCTTAGACTCATTCTTCACATAGTTTATTGGGTTGGTTACCCAAATGAGATATCATGGAGAGATAGTTGAAGAGAGAAAAATAGTGGAGAAAATATTGATAAGTTTACCATTAAGATTCAATGTGATAGTCACTACTATTGAAGAGACAAAAGATCTCTCAAGATTTATAGTTGATGAGCTTCATGCATCTTTGATGACACATGAAGAAAGGTTGAACAGAGCAAAAAACTCATCTTTAGAGCATGCCTTCAAGACCCAAATGTCCTTTGGAAGAGGAAGAGGTCAAGGTAGATCAAACTAGCAAGGAAAAGGTAGAAGCAGAAGCCAGAACATAGGAGGAAGAAACAACCCTGCAAGTACAAGTGGAAGGGTAAGAAACCAAAATCAGAACCAAAGCCAAGGTAGCAGCCAACAATGAGCACAAAATAAAGCACATGGAAAAAGGTATGATAAATCCCAAGTCCAATTTCATTAACATAAGAAGTATGGGCACTATGCCAATGAGTGTAGAAAGAAACAGAATGATATGGGTAATAGACCCAGTGCTGACTTTACTAAAGAAACTCAAAGTCAAGAGAATTTATTTTTAGCATTTAATATGGCTAAAGGGAAGAATGAAGATATATGGTTTCTAGATTCAGGATGTAGCAACCATATAACTAGAAACATCTCTATGGTTTCCATGTTGGATAAAAATGTGAAGTCTCAAGTAACATTGGGAATAGACAGCAAAGTCTCTGTCATGGTGAAAGGCATAGTAAGTATTTTGACAAGAAAAGGAGAAGGGAAATCCATACCAGATGTATACTATGTACCTAGTATGAATTCTAACCTTTTGAGCATTGGACAGCTCATTCAAAAAGGCTACAATGTATTCTTTGAAGATTATGTATGTACCATCATGGGCATACCACCAAGAAATCAAAGGATTGCACAAGTAAAGATGACAAGAAACATAATGTTTCCTCTCAAAATGAGAGCAGATTTGAAGAAAGTATTTGCAATAGCAACTGTAACTCAAGAGACATTCCAAAAGGAGGCTAAGGATGAAAACTGGCTATGGCATTTTAGATTTGGACATCTCAAATTTGTAGGCCTAAATTTGTTGCACAGAAAAGGTATGGTAGAAGGTTTATGATTGATTGAGAAACCAGACAACCTATGTGAAGGCTGCATCTTGGGGAAACAACACAGAGATAGATTTCCATCAAGAAAGAGTATAAGGGAAAAAACACCCTTAGAAATAGTCCATTCTGATTAATGTGGACCAACGCAAACGCCATCCTTAGGAGGGAGCCACTATATGTTAAATTTTATTGATGATTACACAAGAAAAACATGGGTGTATTTATTGAAGATGAAGAGTGAATTATTTGAGAAGTTCTGCCACTTTAAAGCCCTTGTAGAGAATCAAAATGGGAAACATATAAAAGTTTTGATAAATGATAGAGGAGGAGAATATATCTCTAAATATTTTCTGCGTTTTTGCAGATAAAATGGGATTCATAAGCAATTTATAGCAAGTTATACACCATAACAAAAAGGTGTTGTTGAAAGGAAAAACAGAACCATCATGGATATGGTAAGAATCATGTTGAAGGAAAAAATTTTCCTAATGAATATTGGGTTGAAGTTTTACATTTCGCAGCATATGTGCTAAATAGATGTACAACAAAAAGTTTGATGAACACAATTCCAGAAGAAGCATGGAGTGGCATAAAACAATTTGTCACCCACATGAGAGTATTTGGATGTGTGGCTTATGCACATATTTCAGATTAGCTGAGAAAGAAGTTGGACAGTAAGGGGGAGAAGTGCATATTTTTTGGATACAGTGAAGAATGAAAGGCATATAGATTGTATAACCGATCTACCAAGAGTTTCATAGTAAGTAGATATGTGCAGTTCATTAAAGAAGAAGGTTGGGATGGAAGCATTGATAAAACAATGAATGTAAAAACTTGTTTGTCTCAAGAAGATTATGAGGAATAAATGGAAAGAAGAAATCCCTCATTAGCAACACCTCCTCCTCCAACACAAGCACAACAAGGAACACCTAAAGTAGGTATGAGAACACCCTTGAGAAGTGATGAAAGTGCTTCTCCAAGCACAACACAAAGATCAGATTTGAGTGCTTCTACAAGCACAAGTTCAGGAAGTGAAGGAAGGACAAGATTTAGAAGCTTGAATGAAATATATGAGCAAGAGGAAACCAATGAAGGTATGAAATTTGTATTTGCATTGTATTGTCATATAGAAGATCCTATTCATTTTGAAGGAGAGTAAAACATAAGAAATGGATAGATGTTGTGGATGAAGAAATGAATGCAATAGAGAAGAACAATACATGGGAATTAGTTCATCTCCTAAAAGGTAAAGAAGTGATTGGAGTAAAATGGTTCTATAAGACCAAAAGAAATTTTTAAGGTAAGGTTGAAAGGCTCAAGGCCATACTTGTTGTCAAAGGCTACAAGCAGCAACAAGGAAGATATTATGAATAAAATTTTGCACTAGTAACAAGGATGGAAATAGTAAGAGCAGTGTTGTCTATTGCATCACAATATAAGTGGAAATTTTATCAAATGGATGTGAAATCAGCATTCCTAAATGGAGTATTGATGGAAGCGTTTTATGTTGAACAACCTCTGGGCTATGAGAAAGAAATCCAAGAGAAAAAAGTATGCAAATTGAAGAAAACTCTATATGGGGTGAAACAAGCACCAAGAGCATGGTACAGTAGAATAGATGCCTATCTATTGGAAAATGGGTTTGAGAAATGTGAAGGAGAACCCACATTATATATCAAAGAAAAGGATGGTAATATTCTCATTGTTGTTTTATATGTTGATGATGTGATATTCACAGGTAATGATGCTTACCTCATTGAAAATTTTAAGACAATCATGAAATAATAATTTGAGATGACTGATATGGGATTGCTGAGATACTTCTTAGGAATAGAAGTAGAGAAAAATGAAAATGAAATTTTTATTTCTCAAGAAAAATATGTGAAAGAAGTTTTGGAAATATTTAACATGCAGGATTGGAAGGCAGCAATAACTCCTACAGTGATGGGATTGAAACTAAGCAAAGAAGACAGCAGCAAGGATGTAGATTCAAGTTTATATAAAAGCATAGTTAGAAGCCTTATGTAGTTTATTGCAACTAGGCCAGATATTATGCATGTTGTAATTTTAATTTCCATATTCATGGAAAGGCCAAAGGAGACACATTGGCAAGCAACAAAAATAATTATTTATGTGAAAGGAACAAAGGGGTATGATATTCCATAAACCTCTTCTGAAAATTTTGAGTTAGTTGGATATACTGACAGTGATTGGGTTGGAAGTATAGATGACATGAAAAGTACCTCTGGTTGTATTTTTCGTTTGGGATCAGGAGCCATCTCATGGGCTTCAAAGAAACAACCAATTGTGGCTTTATCAACAGTAGAGGCCGAGTATGTGGCAGCTACAACAACAGCATGTCAAGCAGTATGGATGAGAATAATGTTGAGATATTTGTGCCATGAACAGGTAAAAGAAACAACAATTTATTATGATAATAGCTCAGCAATAGCCTTATCCAATAATTCAGTGTTTCATAAAAGAACAAAACTCATTGATGCAATGTATCATTATATCAGAGAATTGGTGAACAATGGAGAAGTTGTTTTACAACATTCTAGAACAGAAGAACAATTTGCATATATTTTGACAAAGCCATTGGGCCAAAAAAAATTTAGTTATCTCAGAAAATGTCTGGGAATGCAACATAGTAGAAGTTTTGATTAATGGGGAGTGTTTGAGATTACTCCCAACTGCAATCTGAATCAGCAGGACAACAATAACAATTTTTGATTTGATCTCATTGAAGAGAAGGACACAATAGTTGAATTTTCTTTTTTGCACTCAACCTGTGCATTCAATTTCTGGTTTAACCCATCTGCAACAACCAATTTCTTCTTACACTTCCGCAACCTTCTTGATTTGAAAAATCGTGGTTCGACCCATGCAAAAACCCTGCCATAAACCCTCGCACCAACCACATTGATTTACCGTGTCATTTTTCGAATTCAAACCCCCACGTCAACTCTTGTGGACCCTGCTAGTCCACGTCATCCGTTCGTCGATCAATCAGCACTTATTGCACCATTTCTTGCCCACGTCACTTTCCCTTCGCAATCATGCGATAGCGTGACCCCATCATGCCAACTCACCAGTCTCAGAAGCCAATAGCGCTTCATCGCACCATTTAATTTCCCAGTCAGTCGATGCGTTGTTTGATGCGATAAACCATCACAAAGTCCTCCATGTTCACTTTTTGCACCATTTGACATTGACGTTAGGGGACACGACTCCCAATGTGATAAACCCATCGCAATGAATTTTGTAATGTTCACATGTTATGGTTTGTAAAGCCACCGCAAATTTTTTTTTATATTTCATATAGTTTTAAGACTTAGGTTATTTTTTTTATTGTGGCTATGACCTGTATTGTGTGTGTGTGTGTGTGTGTATATATATATGCTTACAATGCAAATAAATATATATGCACTGTGTGAGAATAGTGAATAGATAGAGAGCGAAATAGAGTGCAGTGGGGCAGCATTTGCAAAAAACCAAAACAACAGTTTTGAAGATTGTAATTGTTGAGAGATTTGAATGAAAAATAGAGTTTCACTCCACACTGTCTCTATTTGTTTTTTTTTATGCTCTATCTGCAGTTTTATTGAAAAAATCTCCGTGTTGAAAGAGGAAAGAAATTCCTCTGTATTGTGTTTAGGATTTATCAAAAAATCTGACAACAATTAAATTATCTGGGTAGTTCAAAGAAAATGCCATTAGGATATTGAAATTGTAAGAATAGATAAACTGCGAGCTTACTATTTCCTTTAAAGGAATCTGAAAAACGGGATAAAATGTGACACACCAGACACTGCAAATTATTTCTCATTTGTAATCAGATATAGATTGGGACTTAGTTAACCAAAAGATTAATCCGGATCTTGGCAGGGGCCAAGATCTGCGAAGCTTCATGGAGATGGAAAAGAAAGTCAACATAGAAAATACACAGAAAATTTTATTATTAAATGATCTAGATTGTGGTGGGGAGCCAAGATCTGAGAAGCTTGAATATTGAGAGAGAGACAGAAAAGACTGATACAAAAAAATTTGTAGAAATTGTTTTTATTAAAACAATAAAAAATAGGTCCATCTACATTGTTGCGGATGAATCTGTTTTTTACAAAGTGATGATCATTATTTATAGCTATCTTGAGTTATAAAGTGATGTTCATTATTTGTAGCCATCTTGAGTTGAGTTAGGTAGATCTTTTATTAAGATCATTCTCTCTTTTAAAAAGCAATATTGCCCATTACATCAACTTGAAAATAATGCTGGTTTTTTTTTAAATCTATTGGATCTCATGAATGAACACTATTTATATATGTGGTTTGTAATTCTAATTGATTTGTGAATATTCTTTGTGAAATAACTATTATTATACTATTATTATCTAGACGTTGATGACTATGTCAATACAGTCTTGGTTATTCGCCAACCCAAAAATGTGCCGAGAAGCAAGCGGCCATGTAATGCTCGTTGGGGATGGGAAGTATGCCATAATAGTTACAGGAAGCATCTCGAGAGGAGAGAACATGAACATAGCTTTGCAGTATGGTTCAAATGTTGAGGGACTATATATTCCATCAAAGTATTGCAAGGTACATTTTGGAGTCTGATAATATAAATAAATTCTTGGCTTGGATATAGCTTCCAAATTTCGACGTCGCATGACACTGTAGTTGATTTTCTAGACAAAAAATTATGATTGGATTTTGGCAGGAATACAACAAGAATCTATTAGAGTTTCCATATTACATTACCAGGTTGCAAGTTCTGGAGGTACTTGGAGACATTTTACTAAGCCGCTGAAGTGTTGCATGATGCGTTATGTGAGCTCAAAAGAAAATTTGAGAATGCTGGTGAAACTTCTTAGGAATCTAGTAGGAACATCCAAATTGAAGGTTACGAGAAGCACAATTCCAGAGGTAGTATGTGCTGCCATGAAATACGTTTGTGTTGAATTACAAAGTTTTCACAACCTGTACCTGGGACGGGTTAGATTGGGCGTTGACATGAATGAGTTTGAACTAATGCGCTCTTCTCAAAGCAATATATAGCACCCAAATGATTTTAGATTTTCCATATCCACGCCCGATGACCAAGAAGCGGTGAAAATAATTGCCAAGAAATTTGGCAAGAATACCCGTTATTTGTTGACTAGCAAGATGCAATAAGGCTAATATTGATGCCTCGTGAGAATTTGTTCCACACTTGCCACCGATAATTGATGCTTTCAGCATTTTATTTTTTTCTTAGTGTGGTTTGCGTAACTTAGTGGTATTTTATTTGACAACATAAGATTCATTTTTGTTTAGTGGAGAGTAGTTATTGGTCATCCTAGGCAATGTTGCTTTCTTTGTTAAACAATTTTTTGTCACATTTTGTATGTATGTTTGTAAAATGCTGCATAACAAATTCATAAATAGAGAACACATTTTTTTTTTTGTTACTCGAGAGAACACGTCATTAATTTAATTATGTGAGTTGGTTATATGTTGATGTATCTTGTTGTGTTTTTGGGCTTTAATAGCATCAACTACACACTATGAGATCCATGTGTGTAGAAAGGTCAGTTGGATAAGTGATTGTTGGATACATTCCACTATCGAGATTTTACTTCGGGAGATCGAAAAATGTCAATTATACAAAGTTCATCAAATATGGTGAGAGGAACTTATGTCTTAAACGAGTTGAATGGGAAGCTCGAATATTATGGTGGTGAAAATAACATTATCCAAAGACTTCAGAGTGGGGATAAGTGTTGATGAAGACCACTCAGACAGATGTGACATGTAAATTGTAATTTTTCATTTTTGCATTAATATTTGTAATGATATAATGTAGGCATTAAATGAGGGACTTGGAAATTATTCTTACAAATTAGTAAATATGCAGATTAGTTTGTTGGTTTTGTTGAGATATTCTTTCAACAAGAAATTCCTTCTTTGGAAACTTTTGGATCTCATGAGCACTATTTATATGTCTTGTAATTTGGTTTTGGTGTGAATATAAGAATTTATTTGTGATTAATCTTTGTATAATGACTACTCTTCCAATTTTATTTTCATCAAGTTCCTTCTTGAGAAGAATTTTATTGGTTTGAAAATGACCCATAACATTGGGTTTGTGAATGACCCAAAACCAAGTGTTCTTGATGACAATAGTTTTTTGTGGTTGACCCATAACCATCATGAAAAGATATGTGAGTATAGAGATACCCTGTAATGGTTTTGAGCCCACAATGACACTAATAGTGTGCAAAATAGCAAATGGACTTTTATGGCAAGGGTTTTGTGTAGTTGACCCATAACCGTGGGTTTGTGGGTTATCAATAACCATCATGACATAGTTCACTTGTTGTTCTTCCGGGTAAAAATATGGTGACTTATCTTTGTAAATTCTCGCTATCCAATGATGTGGTGTGCACTTCAAAGCCTGCTTGTTTGTCTTGTCCTATGATATAATCTATTCATTTACAGAGATATAGCATGAATTATTTTCAGGAGGTGAGCCACTACAAGCTTCAACCACCAATTAAATATCTTCAAATGATAAAGGACAAACTTTTTTTACCTTGCAACTGAACAAAATTTGAAATGCATTATTGACCTCAACAAATTTAAGTTGTTTTGCAAGCCATGAAAATACCAACCTTTTGTAATCATCCAAAATGAACTTTTCTGTAGGTTATTATAAGGAAACATACTTTGACAATGAGCTTGAGTATGGAACAATAGCTTCAATGAAAATAGTTTGACAAACTTACCTGCAACATTCTCTCAGAGGATTAACAATTGTGCATGCATCTAGCAATTTCCTTGTATTTACTATTTGTTCAAAATCCACAAGTATTTATGGGGTAAGAAATCCTTATAATATTAGATGATTTTTTCAAGGAAAGTGATGAGATTGAACCATTGGCACTACTACTAATCTAGACATTGGTGAGATATTTAAAGAAATATTTTGCTATCATTTAAGAACCAATTGCCGAACTATATTTTCCCTAAAAAATTTGAAAGATGCTATCAAACTAGGGGAAACGAATGACATTCCCCAATAATGTAGGAAGAGGTATAGTGAAATATAATGCTATCATAATATCAGTAATTACCAATATATTTACATGGCATATCCTTGTGAGCACTATATTAGGTGCACTGGGAAAATATGGATACATAGGCGGTGAAGATACCTTTGGAAACAATTAATGCAATACCACATAAGGGTCATTTATCTATATGGGAATGAAAAGGTCACTTATTGAATCAGAATGCCTAACTGAATACATGCTAAAGGAACCTAAATTCTAAGCGGTCGGTGTATGTGCTCCCTTCCCCAAAACTCATAAAACACTTTGAGAATAAAAAAACCACAAAAGAAAGGCACCATCCATATTCCATAGTTGTAGACATTTTTTCTTTCAACTTCTACAGTCTTCAAGGTCGTGACGCGCAAACCCTCCCCTTATGACCTTCAAGTGACTTTGACTTGTAATAGGCATCATGGCTATGAAATTGATTCCCTTTTTTTCATCATATAATAATTCTCAGGAATCTTCTTGGAGCGGTGGAGTGTGTGGTTATCCATGGCATCCCACTCAGAAACTTTGCAAGAACAAACAAAAACATTTTATTTGGGTTCATAGGCTTCAACTGTATCAATTCAAGCTCCATGCTATCACCTGATAGTGGATTAATATAATTATTTTGATTTTCTATATTTGTAGTGCATATCCTTGGATTTTAAAAAAAAATCTTCAAAAGTGTGTGAAAATTATCTTAAACTGTTGGAAAATTAGTCTCAACCACCTCGTTAAATATAGTAAAAACAACCATACTTGTGATCGATGTGTAAATCAACCAAGTAGATATTTTGTAGGTGGTGGGTTTTGTTTGTAGGATGAGGTACATGAATTAAATGAAATTCTAAACGGGAGTACAAACTTCCCATTTCGCAACACATAAAATAATTAAACTCAAATGATAATTTAATGTGGGGTTGCTAAAAACGTATGGTCAAAAATTGATTCTGCAACTGTAATTTACTCTTTGAAACATGTGCAAGTTCAGAATATTCTATTTTAGTACAATCGCCCATCCTAGGCTTTAAATGTTGTATTTTCATGTATTAAAATATTTAAAAAATGTATGTTTTGAATACACATGTATGTAAAATTATTTTGCATAGTAGCGGATGTAAGTCTGAGAAGTCAAGAGGAGAAAATTGTGGAGCAATTTATGGTGGCCACGTGAAAACAAAAATTTATGAGTTTTACAAAGAGTTACTCCGCAACTCTTGGTGAGGCCGGAAGAACTTTGTTTTTACTTGATGAAGGAGCTGCAACCTCCATTTATCATGCGAATGTATTTTTTGTGCCTTGGAATTATAATATAAAGCATAGTATGTTGCAATGTATCTATGAATATTTCACATCTGAATTTTACAACAACCACTATGTTTTATTATGTTATTGAGTGGGTAAATTTGTTTGAAGTTTTAGCTCTATTTTTAGTTGTGCAAGAGAATGATTATTTAACTTCCATGACCATGTTTAAGAGAAAGACTCATTTGCCTTATCTTTAGAGCGGGTGTAAAATTTTATTGGTTGAGAGCAAGTGTTTTTACTAGGTGTTAAATGGTTGTTTCAATGGAATTTTGAGAAAGCTTTTTTTTAATAGTCAGAAATGGAAGAATCAAGCACAATCTTGGCTAATCCTCAAATACCTCAGTTTAAAGAATGGGTTCCAAGAACCAACAGATGCAAAAAAATACAATGCTTCGACACAAGTAGAAATTTATTTGTTGAGGGACAAAAAGGAAGAAGGACTCAAAATCCCTCTTCTACATTTTTCAAGCAATTCATGAGATTATTTTCCCAATTATTGTTAGAAAAATTATATATTATAGAGAAATGAAACATATAAAATATGTGAAAAACACAAGCACACAAAACACATAAAACCAGAGAGACACATATATACGAGGTTCACCCAGTTTGGGCTACGTCTACCCCGAACAACCAGCCCTTCCTTTCTATTATCCAGCAAAATGAAGAGACACAACCTACAGCAGATCCACTGTAATATCCTCTGTTCTCTCTCACAATCTCCCTATCTATTTCTTGCTTTGAGAATACACATACAATACATAGCCGCAATACAAAATACCCTCATACAAGTGAGGGGTTTCCTTCTAGGGAAAAAAACCCTAAACTAAACATAACTTCTACCATTAGATCATCTGCCTAATGAACGACCCAGATTGACTAGAAATTAGTTTACTTTCACAAGGAAATTTTACATTTGTTTTTAGCTTCGGGGGCGCTGCCCCCGAAACCCCCCGCCAGGGGGGGGCTCCATAAAGTCACAGCCGCCCCCCCTGGACCCCCCAGACAACGTTTAATTTCAGGCGGTGTTGTCGCCCCATTAAGGTACAGGGGTCCAACGCTGTGATAAAAAATAAATAATATAATCAGGCTCCACACCCAACAAGTATTGCATCAACAACGAAGTCCAAGAAAGTATGAGATACCCTCTAGAAATCCTACAAATGTGATCAGGTGATCCTGTCTTAAGTGAAAAAATTCTCAAATTTGGAATTGCTCAGAACTAGTAATAAATTGATCGATTGGATAGTGTTCGTCATTCCGATCCTAACACCATGAACGACACTCAAATCCGATGTCATATTTGGAAGATATTCAAGTTTTAATTTTTCCCAGTAACCTTCAAAACAACACTTTGGAATTCAAAAATGGCATATTCAGAAAATTATTTTCTATGGAAAATTTTAATTTTTTATTAAAAAAATGGAGGGCCTAACAGAGGGTGCCACGTGCCCTACTCAGATTCTGCCACATGGCCACAGGCATAATGGTTCAAACAGATTTTAAAAAATTGATGTTGAATTTTTTGGGTCATTCGGGCCGACCCGACCCAACTTGGTTGGGCACGGGTCACCTGCGGGTGGTGTCGACCCATGAACGGTTGGACAGAGTCTGAATGGGTATCGGGTCAACAGTGCATGTGACGGGTCAGTAGTGAATACAGGTTGGTCGTGAACGGAGCACCAGGTGGTGTCTACCAGCGGGTCGGAGTGAATGAGTGGGCAGTTGGTTGTGAACGCAGGTCAACACTACATGAGCAGGGGTCACGTTATAATGACAGTTGGCAAGTTTGGGCGGAGAGAAAAGGTTGGCCCCCATGTTGATAGCCCCTCTACATAGAACCTATAGCATGAAACCATGGGGAAAACACCAACAGATAAACATAAACCCTGATGGCTCAGCTATGAGGGCAGTCACATGTCTTGGCGGCATTTCCGTTAACATTAATATGCCACGATTTTGTTAACCGTAGGCTCCACGGTTCCGCTGGCGGTGGAGTTGATCCATGTGACCACTACACCTTGACACTTAATTCCACCCTAACCATGCGGAAAACTAGAGCGTAGCCCCCAAATTCGGTGGTAATTACTATTCTGGTGGAGTTAACTCTAGTCCTCCCATGTTTGGTGGAGGTTTTTTAGGCCAAACTTGACAAAACTTCTTTTGGACATAACTTTCAATAGACTGAACCTTTTGGAGTGAATTTTTATTTATTTTTTGAGTTTTTTTAGCATTCGAGAGCCATTGGAATAAGTTGCAGAACCATTGGAGGTGTTCTTCAGTGATTTACACTTCAGAGAAGCTTAGGCAGCCATCAGGGCCTTAAGGGAAATGGAGCTGCATTGGACTACACTTCACTCTTTTAGGTGAAATCAAAGTCATTCTTAGCTTCTTTTTCTATTTTGAATCCATTTTCACAGCTAGTTTGGTCTATTTAGACCTTTTTCTCACTATATTACCAATTTGAGCATCCTAATATTTCAAGGACATGCCCATTGGGAGCCTTCGACCCGACAGATGTAGCCCAAGAGGGGTGAACTGCCTCATCATGTTGTTGTGTGTTTATGGTGAAGTTATTCAGCTATGCTATTCAGATTAAAGTGGTTAAACAATAAATTAAAACAACACTCCCTCACACCAAATTTCATAAATAGTTAACAAAAGCACTTTGTTTCACTTGCAAGACTATCCAAACACTTTGAACACTTAAGTTAATGGAAATGAATACTTTGAAAAACAAAACAAATAGTATCATTTTCAGGTCAGTTGGTATCAGAGCTTGGGTTTAGAGCCATAGAAGCTAGATTTTTTACTCAACATTTTTTTTGTGCAAAGATTAAGCCATTTGTTTGCAAGTTTTGATGCTGACTAGGTTAAAACTCAAGAGAGGTGAAGGAAACTTGGTTAGTGCACAAACTAATCAAAAACCAAGAAGGGTCATAGAACCACCTCCAAGAGCCATAGAAGTAGCTACAAGCATGTCTTCAAGAGAAGGAGAAGCTCCTGAAGAGATGGATCCCAAGGAATAAGAAAGGGTATTTTGGAAGGCTTTCTTGGATATGACTGAAATGGTAAGGATCCTCTATCAAGAAAGAAATGATAGGATTGCCGGAGAAGGGTCTAAAAACGAAAAAGAAGGAGAGGGTTCCTCAGGGGGAGAGAAGGTTAATGATCAATCTAAGAAATGGAATGGATGAAATGGTGATCCACCATCTCCATGGTCATCCTCTTCCTCGACATCGTCTTCCTCGACTTCGGTAAATCAGTCACATAAGTCAAAAACCACTAGTAAAAATCCTTTTTTAAAGCTTGATGTCAAATTTTAATTGCCCATGTTTAATGATGAAGTTAATGCAGAGAAATTAGATAATTGGATCATACAATTGGAAGTCTATTTAAGGATTCAAAATCTACATGATGATGACACCAAAATACAACTAGCCTTGCTAAGGATGGATGGAGCAGCTTTGGTATGGTGGGAAGCCAAGAAAAAGGATGAAATCAAGGAAAATGGTAAGATTACTCTATCATGGACTGAATTTATTACTGCAATCAAGAAACAATTTTATCCTCTTGCTCAACTTCAAAAGGCTATAATGAACTGGCAAAACTTTAGACAGCTTAAGGGACAGAATGTGCAAGACTATACCTAGGAATTTAGGAGAAGAGCACTCTTATTAGGGGTGGACTTACAAAGTCAAGATACTTTGCTGAACTATATAGGTGGTTTTCATAGTTACCTTAAACACACTATCCTTATGTTTAATCCTACTAGTCTAGACGAAGTTTGTGTACAAGCTACGCATTTAGAGGCTAGAGGGAAAAACACTTTTGATGAGGGTAGAAACAAGCCTTTCAAAGGGAAGAACAAAGATAAAACAATTAAGGGAAAAGGTAAAAAGAATGCATCTATCAAGCAAGAGGTTGAAAAGGTAATTTGTAAATATTGTTCAAGAGAGGCCATGAAGAGAAAAATTGTTGGAAATTACATCCTGAAAAAAGAAACCAATTTAACAAAAACAAGGGAAAGAAGAAAACTGCAGCTACTACAACTACACCTCAAGATTTAGGTGATGATTCAGGGGATGAAACCAAAATTGCAGCCATGGGTTTGAAAAGTATGAAGGGAAAGGAAACTGAAACTAAATCAAGACTAGTACTTCAAACTATCATTTACAAGCTCCTAATGAGGAAGAAAGAATTGAATTGTTCCATGTGAGGGTAGTCTCAAAACATACTAAAATTGGCACACTATTCGATAGTGGGTCACAAGAAAATATCATTTTAGAAGACTTGGTCAAACAGCTAAAACTTGAGACCATTCCACATCCAAAGCCTTATCCACTTGGGTGGATATGCAAGGATGCAAACTTAAACGTCTCAAGAAAGTGCATATTGCGATTCGCCATAACTGCACACTTTATTGACACAGTTCAATTTGATGTAGTGCCGCATGATATATCAGGAATTTTTTTGGAAAGTCCTTACTTATTTGACAGGAATGCAATATTCCTCGCCATGAAAACAAATATCATCTCTTTAATATGGCAAGGAGTTCATTGTCAGAGAACATCGCAAAAAGACAAATATAGCGATGGTAAATACGGCACAGGTAAAAAGGCTAGTCAATTCGAGAAAGAGTTTTGTACTTCTTATGGTTAAGCCCGAGGTTGATATGAATCATGAGTCATTTGAAAATTGTGATTCCAAGCTTAAATCATATTTATATGATGTAGTTGATGCAAAACATGAGATGTTACAGGAACTGACAGGTTTACCTCCTAAAAGGGAGATTCAGCATGAGATCCATTTACATCAAGATTGTCCTCTTCCTAACATTGGCATGTACCACTTGTCTATCATGGAGAATGCTGAAATCAAGAGGCAAATTAAAGACTTGTTGGACAAAGGATTCATAAGACCAAGCACTTCGCCATGTGGGTCACCGATAGTGTTGATTCCAAAGAAATATGGAACTTGGCACATGTGTGTGGACTTCAGGGCATTGAGCAAAATAACAGTAAAAAATTGTTACCCACTTCCAAGGATAGATGATTTGTTGGATTAGCTGAAAGATGCTAAATATTTCACTAAGTTAGACTTACGTAGTGGTTATCATCAAGTTAGAATTGTAGAAAGTGACATTTGGAAGACAACATTTAAAACCAAACAGGGACTCTTTGAGTGGCTTGTTATGTCGTTTGGTTTATGTAATGCACCTGCAACTTTCATGTGGGTAATGGATGATGTATTATGTCCTTTTATTGATGATTTTTTTATTGTCTACTTAGATGACATATTAATTTTCAACAAGACTAGAGAAGATCATGTCATGCATGTTAAGAAAGTACTTGATGTTTTGAAGAAAATCAGTTATTTCTTAAAATGTCAAAGTGTGAATTTGGAAAGACTGCTTTGGTTTATTTGGGACACATAGTAGGAGGAGGAACTTGGAGAATTGATCCTTCCAAAGTATAAGCCATTGTGAATTGTCCTACTCCCAAATCCATTACAGAGGTAAGAAGTTTTTTGGGTGCAGCTCAGTATTGGAGGAAGCTTATTTCTAACTTCTCTGCCATAATAGCTCCTATGCATGCAGTGACTAGTGTGGAGCGTGCTTTCCAATGGGGAGGCAAGCAACATAAAGCTTTTGAGTCTTTGAAGGAGAATATAAGTTCAGCTCCAGTTCTTGCATTACCAGACTTGAGACAAGCATTCGAGATTCAGACAGATGCAAGTGATTACGCCATGGGTGCAGTTCTCTTACAACATGGTAAGCCTGTTGCATTTCATTATGAAACATTTAATGGTGTTGTTGTGAATTATCCTACATATGATAAAGAGTTGTATGCGTTGGTACAAAGTGTCAAAAAATGGAAACACTATTTGATGGGCAAAGAAACAATTGTTTATACCAATCATCAGCCTTTACAGTACTTGCAATCGCAAAGTAAATTGCAGCAGTCACGACATTTCAGATGGATGGGCTTCCTACAACAATTTCACTTGGTAATAAGGTACAAGAAATGTATTTACAACAAGGTTGCTGATATTCTTTCAAGGCCTATTATTAGTGCTAGTACTTTGCTTAAGAATGATTCTATTGTACATGAGAGCTACATAGAACAGTATGCATCAGATGTTCATTTTAAGGATGTGTATGCTAACTTGAGTGAAGGGAATCATGTTGAGGAGAATGATTATCATTTTCATAATAATTTGTTGTTTCATATGGGAAAGTTATGTATACCACAGGGGGAGAGACTAAGAATCATGAGAGAGGATCACTCTTCTCTCATAGCTGGACATTTCGGGGTAAGCAAAACAGTGGCACATTTACAGAGGTATTGTTATTGGCCTCGCATGGTAGATAGTGTTTCAAATTTCATTAGAGGTTGTTCATTATGTGCTACAAGTAAGCCTAGAAATAGGAAGCTTTGTTTATATACACCATTGCCGGTACCTTCTATACCATGGGAAAGTGTTTCTATGGATTTTGTTGGAGGGCTACCATTATCTAGAAAGCAGCATGATTATCTTTATGTAGTAGTTGATCATTTCAGCAAGATGTGTATTCTTATGCCATGTAAGAAATCTATAACTGCTGAAAAAACTGTTGATTTATATTTTCAAAATGTATGGGTTCATTATGGCTTGTCTACTTCTATTGTTAGTGACAGAGATTCTAGATTTGTGGGGAATTTTTGCTCCAATTTATGGAAGATGATGGACACCAAGTTGAAGAAGAGTACTGCTTTCCATCCACAAACAGATGGCCAAACAGAGGTAGTGAACAGAACCATTGCACATATTTTGAGAGGTTATTGCAGCAAGCATCCCAAGATTTAGGATGAGCATTTGCATTACATTCAGCATGCTTACAACCAGGCCAAGCACTCTTCTACAAATACTTCACCTTTTAAAGCTTGTTTTGGGTATTTGCCTAAGTCACCTTTAGATTTTATTCGTGAGAAAGATGTGGCCATTGATGGTCATAGTGACATTGACAAATCTTACATGTTCATTGAAATAATTTAGCTCATACATCAACAAGTTCAAGAACAGCTTGAAAAAAGTCAAGGCAAGTACAAGGAGAGGCATGATAAGCACAGAATTGATCATAAGTTTCAAGAAGGGGATGAGGTATGGTTGCATATTAGTAAGGAAGGAATGCAAGGAGAAGGTAAAATTCTGAAGCCTATTCGTTATGGTCCATTCAAGATCCTTAAGAAAGTTGGAAATAATTCTTTTCAATTATATTTTCCTTCATACATGCAAATGTATTCCGTTGTGAATGTGAAAAATTTACGTTTGTATCAACCTCCTTTAATTGTTGATATTGAAAGTGACATTCAACTACCATCCATAGAGGATTTCTCGCCAGAATTTTTTGATGAATTGAAAGATGATGCTATCCTTCACAGAAGGACACACACTTCAAGGAGGGGAAATGTTGATTATGTTTGGGTTGGTCTTAAAGGCGGAAAAACCAAGTAAGGAAAAGTGGATTGAGGTGGAAAATGTGAGGGACCTATACCCTCATCTTCTTAACAATTAATTGAAGGCTTTTGGGGTCCAAAAGCTTCCCAATGGGGAGGCGTGATCAGGTGCTCATGTCCTAAGTGAAAAAATTCTCAAATTTGTAATATCTGAGAATTGGTAATAAATTGATCGACCAGATAGTGTTCATCATTACGATCCTAGCACCATGAATGGCACTCAAATCCGATGTTGGATGTGGAAGATATTAAAGTTTTAATTTTTTCCAGTAACCTTCAAAACAGCACTTTGGAATTAAAAAAATGGCATATTCAGAAAATTATTTTCTATAATTTCATTTTTTATTAAAAAAATGGAGGGCCTATCAGAGGGTGCCACGTGGCCTGCCCGAAGGCTACCACGTGGCCCCAGGCCTAATGGTTCAAACTAATTTTAAAAAATTTATGTTGAAATTTTTGGGTCATTTGGGCCGACCCGACCTGACCCAGTTGGGCACGGGTCACCCGCGAGTGGTGTCGACCCGTGAACGGTTGGGCAGAGTCTTAACGAGTAGTAGGTCAGCAGTGCACATGATGGGTCAGTAGTGAACGCAAATTGGTCATGAACGGAGCACCCGGTGGTGTCTACCCACGGGTCGGAGTAAACGAGTGGGCAGTTGGTTGTGAAGGCGGGTCAACACTGCACGAACAGGGGTCACATTATAACGGCGTTTGGAAAGTTTGGGTGGAGAACAAAGGTTGGCCCTCACGTTGATAACCCCTCTGCATAGAGCCTGTAGCGCGAAACCATGAGCCAATCACTGGCAGATAAACATAAATCCCAACGATTCAGCTATGAGGGTGGTCACATGTCTCAGCTGCATTTCCATTAACATTAATATGCCATGGTTTTGTTAACCGTAGGCTCCACGGTTCCGCCAACGGTGGAGTTGGTCCATGTGACCACTACACCTTGACACTTAATACCACCCTAACCACGCGGATAACTAGGTTCGAGCCCCCAAATTCGGTGGTAATTACTATTCTGGTGGAGTTAACTCCAGTCCCCCCAAGTTTGGTGGAGTTTTTTTAGGCCAAACTAGAAAAAACATCATTTGGATATAACTTTCACTAGACTGAACCTTTTGGAGCGAAATTGTTTTTGATTTCGAGTATTCTCAACATTCTGGAGCCATTGGAATAGGTTGCAGAGCCATTGGAGCTGTTCTTCATCCATTTACACTTCAGAGAAGCTTGGGAAGCCATCAGGGCCTTGAGGGAAATGGAGCTGCATTGGACTACACTTCATGGTTTTAGGTGAAATCGGAGTCATTCTTAGCTTCTTTTTTTCTTCTGAATCCATTTTCACAGCTTTTTTGTTCTGTTTAGACCTTTTTCTCACTGTATTACCAATTGGAGCATCCTAATATATCAAGGACATGCCCATTCGGAGTCTTGGACCCGGCAGATGTAGTCCAGGAGGGGTGAACTGCCTCATCATGTTGTTGTGTGTTAATGGTGAAGTTATTCTACTGTGTTATTAAGATTAAAGTTGTTAAACAATAAATTAAAACAACACTTCCTCACACCAAATTTCATAAACAGTTAACAAAAACACTTTGTTTCACTTTCAAGACTATCCAAACACATTGCACACTTAAGTTGATGGAAATGAATACTTTGAATATAAAAACAAATACTTTCATTTTCAGATCAGAAGGCCTAGAAAAGGTGAAGACAAGGAAACTACAAATGTTGAGAAGAGATTTTGAGACAATTTGTATGAAAGAGTATGAGAATGTAGACTCATTTTTTACACATGTAATTGGATTGGTTACAAAAATAAATTCTCATGGTGATACACTTGAGGAAAGCAGAATAGTTGAGAAAATTTTGAGAATCCTACCAATAATATTTTATGCCATTATTGTGGCGATAGAAGAGACAAAGGATATCTCATATTTTTCAGTGGATGAGCTTCATGCATCACTCATTTCTCATGAAAAAAGACTAAATAGAGAAACAAAATCCTCATTGGAGCATGCCTTCAAGACACAAGTTTCATTTGGTCAAGGTAGAGGAAGAGGAAGATCAAATGCTAGTGGAAGAGGAAGAATCCCACACAAAGGTGGAAGAGGTAGCCCTTCAAGCTCAAGTGGAAGGGGCATCAATCAAAATCCAACTCAAGGCTCAAGCCAAAATCAAGCAGAAGGTCAGAGGTATGATAAATATCAAGTTCAATGACATTACTGTAAGAAGTATGGTCATTATGAAAATGAATGTAGAAATAAGTAACATGATATAAGTAGAAAACCAAGTGAAATTTTCATAAAGGAAAATCATAACCAAGATAACATGTTTTTAGTTTGTAATGTAGCACAAGAAAAATAAATAGATGTATGTTTTCTCAATTCGGGGTGCAACAACCACATGATAGGGAACATAGAAATGTTTTCCTATGTAGATGAAAGTGTGAAATATGAAGTGACATTAGGGACTGATAGAAAAGTCCCTTTCATGGGAAAAGGAAGATTTGACATTATAACAAAGAAGGGGGAGAAGAATTACATTTCATGTGTCTATTTTGTCCCTCGTTTGAAGCATAACCTAATAAGAATTGCACAACTCGTACAAAAGGGCTATAATGTCTTTTTAAAAACTGATGAGTGCACAATTTTGGATAATTCTACAAGCACACAACTGATTGTAAAATTTTAGATGAAAAATAATATAATGTTTCCTCTCAAGTTAGAACCAGATTAGAAGGAATAATGTGCTCAAGCACAACTATCAATGAAGTAACAAGAAATGAAATAAATGTAGGAGCTATCAGACAAGTAAACTTTCGAGAAAAATTTAAAGATGAAAACTGGTTATGGGATTTGATATTTGTTCATCTCAATTTTTGAGGTTTGAATTTTTTGCATAGGAAAGGCATGGTGAAGGTATGTCCACTCATAAAAAAAATGGACATACTATGTGAATGATGCATCTTGGGAAAATAACACAGAGAATCATTTCCAGTAGGAAAGTCAATAAGGGAAAATGCACCTTTGGAGATTGTCCATTCAGATTTATGTGGGCCACTGAAAACACCCTCAATTGGTGAGAGCTATTAATTTTTTACTTTCATAAATGACTATACAAAGAATACATGGGTCTATTGCTTAAAATAGAAAAGTGAATTGTTTGATCACTTTCGCCAATACAAAGTTCTTGTTGATAAGAAAAGTGGACACTACATCAAATGTTTGAGGACTAACAGAGGTGGCAAGTGTTAGGTCCCTATATTACTAGTATATTCCCTTATTGTTGTTAGTGTAACCCCCTTACTTTTATTTTTGTACCCCTGTAACCCCCATATTGTTATTTTTGTGCCCTTACATTATTATTGTTATGTCGGCTAGGATTACATTGTGGCCCCATGGACTCCTATATATAGAAAGAAGGTTTTTTCATTTGTATTATCCAATAATTATTCATTTATGTAATGTATTGGAAGTTTCCCCCTCGAAGTGGCTGATTTATAAGGTGTTCACCTCTCTTTTCTTCTAATTTTGGAGCTGGTTTCATAACATTTGGTATCAGAGGATTGGATTCTAGGGTTTCGCTGCTCCAAATAGGTCATCGTGGCATTTGCGCTATAATTTTTTTTCTACGAAGGTTCAGAAGCTAAACTTTTTAGAGCGCAAAGCCGAAATCCCGAGGAACATCGTCACAAAATTTCAAAGCTTGGTTCACAATAGTTTCGGAGATAAAGTCTGTGGAAGATAGGGATTTTTGGAGGCTCCTGAATTTAACCTAAACAGGTCATCGCGGAATTTTCACTATAACATTTTTGCTACAAGAGTTGAGAGGCTGAAATTTTCAGATAGCAAAGCCAAAATCCCGTGGAACATCTTGGAAACATTTCAGATATTGATTCACATTATTTTGGGAGGTAGGATCTATGGAAGTTAGGGATTTTTCAAGCTCTCGAATTTCATCTCAAAGAGTTGATCGTGGGAAAATCTTAGTAACTCTCTCTATGAGCATCGGATTAGAATTATGTAAAGAGTGGCCATAAGTACGTGAAGTGTAGTTTTATTTCTATAAATTTCAGAGCCGAAGGAGGAAAACATGACACATGGCAAGTCGTACAAGTTCGCTCTACGGAACTAGTCCATAATTAGGCCATTGTGGGAGATTGGACATAACTTTGACTTGAAGAATTGAAATCAGGTCAGAACTGTGGCATTTGAAAGAGGATTCAGAGGGCTACATTAGGGCCAAATTTCATATATTAAAGATCTGAAATCACAGAGATAATTCAGTTTCAATTTCGAGCTCCTTAAAAGCAAGAAAAAGGTGTGTATGTTTTTCGAATTAGATAAGTGTCGTTTGAAAAAAAAAAATAGTTTGAAATTATTCCAAGGGAATATTGAAGAAGAGATATAGGTATTGGGTTCTAAAATGCCCCCTAAAAATAATTCAACACCCATTAAGCCTTCATAAGGCTCTACTATGACTCATGAAGATGAAGAAACACAACGTGAGATATCAAAATTACAAGAGCAAGTGCACCAAATTTCTCTATCACAAAAAGCAACAAAACATGAAACGGAAGTTTTGAAGAAAGGTGTGGAAACTAAGATGGATGGTTTGAAGAAAGGCATGGAAGCTAAGATGAATGGTTTTGAATCTAAGATGGAGGGAATGGAAGTGGGCATGGAAGCTAAGATGGATGACATGGAAGCTAAGATCGATGAAAAAATGAAAGAGAACATGGAAAACATGAAGAATTATCTAAAACTAGACATCAAAGGTTTGACAAAGTTGATACAAGAAATGTTTCCTAATGGAAAAAAGATAGTAGTGGAAACTCATGATGAGAAAAAAATAAATGTTAATTGCTATTTCATAAACTCTAATGTTGGATGGAAGAACCATGATATTCCAAAGATGGATATGAGGAAGTTTGGTGGCAAGGATCCCGTAACATGGATACTACAAATGGAGCAATATTTTGATCTCAACAATGTGCAAAACACACAAAAGGTACACATTGAAACTTTAAATTTAGAACAAAATACATTTGTATAGTATCGATGGCTTTGCTCCCGTAAAAAAAATTTCAGTTGGTCAATTTTTACGAAGGAAATGATAGCACATTATGAGGATACAAAAAGCAACACCTTCTTTAGCCAACTAATAAATCTCAAACTAAAGGGTTTAGTGGTGGAGCACATTGAGGACTTCCAAAAATTGAATATAAGGGTAACTGATATTCCATAGTAACATGTCTTCATAGGGACTTTAAAGGATAACATCCAACATGAAGTTCACGTTTGGGAACCTGATTCATAGGAAAAGGCATTCAGGTTGGCAAGAAAAATTGAATATAAAATTATGGCAACAACGAAGCCTACCACTCATATATATAAAGATGGAAGTGTTGCTACCCCTAGACTTCCACAACCTCAAAGTTGACACCACAACATTTGGAAGAAAAAATAGCAAAAGTGCTACAGTTGTGATAGAAAATACACTAAAGGTCATAAGTGTGCTGAGAAGAAATTATTTTACATAGATTGTGAAGAGGAAGAAGAAAATAAACAAGAATCTTCAAAAGAAGAGGATATACACCAGGAACCAACCCTAGAAGAGGAAGAAATGAGTTTGACCATATCGTGTAATGCATTGGCAGGAATTACCACTCCTCAAACTCTCAAGATAGAAGGAAATATCAAGAAGAAAAAGGTAATAGTTTTGATTGATTCAGGTAGTACCCATAATTTTATTCATTGTAAGGTAGCCAATGAAATTAATTGTTTCCTATACCTAGCAGCAGAATTTCAAGTGATGGTTGCGAATGGAGGAACTATAAATTGCTCTATAAAATGCCATAATATCAAGCTAGCCATGGGGGAATATGTATTGAATATTCCAATGCTTTCCATCCCAATGGGAGGTGCTGATGTTGTACTAGGAGTACAATGGGTACAATCTTTGGGGACGGTAGCTTTTAATTTTCAAGAACTTTTCTTGAAATTGTTTTTGGAAGGAAAGGAAATCGAATTACGGGGTATTGCAGGGAAGCCAGGAAAGATAATAAGCTCTAATTTCATGAAAAATCTTCTAAAGAAATAACAACGAGGCGTAATTGCACAATTATTCTCACTAGAAGTTCCAACATCAAAATCATCTATTTCTCTAGATCTCCAAAAAGTCTTAGATAATCATTCCAAGGTGTTTGAGACTCCTAAAGGACTCCCACCTATTTGTGATCATGGTCATGATATTCATTTGATTCCTGGAAGTGTTCCTCCAAACATCAGGCCTTACAGATATCCTTATGTCCAAAAGAGCGAAATTGAACGTATGATTGTGGAAATGTTAGAGACTGGTATAATTCAACCTAGTCAAAGTTTTTTCTCTGCTCCAGTAGTATTGGTGCACAAGAAATATGGATCATGGTGCATGTGTCCAGATTATAGGGAGCTCAATAAGCTCACTATTAAAGATAAATTCCCCATTCCTATGATTGATGAATTATTGGATGAATTACATGGAGCAATTTAGCTTACCAAGTTGGATCTTTGTTCAGGATATCATCAAATTAGAATGAAGACTGAAGATATTCCGAAAACAACATTTCGAACTCACGAGGGTCATTATGAATTTTTGGTCATGCCTTTTGGCCTTACCAATGCACCTTATACATTTCAAGGGTTAATGAATTCCATTTTCAAACCCTTCCTTAGAAAAAAATTTCTAGTATTTTTTGATGATATACTAATCTACAGTAGGTCTTGGAAGGATCATGTTCAACATGTTGACAGTGTGCTCAAACTATTGGAGGAGAAACTATTATATGCAAAAACATCCAGATTTTTCTTTGGAGTACAAGAGGTGGAATATCTGGGTCATATTGTATCTCATGAGGGTGTTAAGGTAGACCCTAATAAAATTAAAGCCATTAAGGAATGGAAAGTCCCCACAACCATAAAGTAGTTGTGAAGATTTCTCGGGTTAACAAGGTATTATTGAAAGTTTGTTAAGAATTATGGGAGAATAACAGCACCTCTAACAACATTATTAAAGAAAGATGTATTTTCATGGACTCCTGAAGCAACTAAGGCCTTTGAACATCTTAAAGAGGCAATGTGCCTAGCACCAGTCTTAGCTATGCCAGACTTCACAAAAACCTTTATTATGGAATGTGATGCCTCAGGAAATGGAATTGGTGTTGTTTTAATGTAAGAAGGAAGACCAGTTGCTTTTGAAAGTCGTTAAATCAAAGGAAAGTATTTACAAAAGGATATTTATGAGAAGGAAATGTTGGAAATACTACATGCACTAAATAAATGGAGACCTTGCCTAGTGGGAAGACACTTCAAGTTAAAAACTGATCATGATAGTCTTAAACACTTTTTGGAACAAAGATTATCTTCTGAAGAGTAGGAAAAATGGGTTACAAAGATGTTGGGTTATGACTTTGAAATCATATAAAAAAAAGGGAAGCTAAATGTTGTTGGAGATGCACTCTCAAGAAAGGATGAAGAGGTGGAAGCATTGCTTTGTGCCATTTCAATTATCCAACCAGATTGGATAACCAAAGAAAGGGATGAATGGAACAAGGACGAAGAAGTGTGGACACTCATTCAAAAGTTGCAGAAAAATCCTAGTACATATGATACATTTAGGTAGAAAAATGATTCCTTATGGTACAAATATTTCTTATATATTTGCAAGAATTCCCAAGTAAAACCAAATATTCTTTTGGAATTGCACAGTTCTCCTCTAGGAGGACACTCGGGATTTTTAAAAACTTACCACAGGGTGAAGAAAGAACTTTTTTGGATGGCCTTAAATCTAGTATTCAAAATTTTGTGGCGGAATGTTTGGTTTTCCAGCAAAATAATTTTGAAACAATTAAGACCCCGGGTCTTCTACAACCTTTATCCATTCCAAGTCAACATTCAAAGGAGATTTCAATGGATTTTATCACAGGTTTACCTAAGTCCGAAGGAAGGAGTGTCATCATGGTGGCAGTTGATAGACTTACCAAGTATGCACACTTTTGTGCATTATCTCATCCATTTAAATCGAGTACAGTTGCTACTCCATTTATGGAAACAATTGAAAAGCTACATGGAAACCAAAAGATTATTGTAAGTGACAAAGATCCCATTTTTACAGGAAATTTTTGGATGGAATTATTTTCTTGTTTAGGTACTCAAATAGCTCATAGCTCATCTTATCATCCTCAATCCAATGGTCAAACAGATATAGTGAATAAATTTTTGGAAGGATATCTTCATTGTTTCTATCTAATAGGAAAGCACAATGGGTCAAGTGATTACCTATCGCTGAATGGTGGTATAACACTTTCTTCCATAATGCTGCAAAAATGACCCCGTTTATGGCACTTTATGGATATCATCCATCGTCCATCACATCTTATTTAAGGGAAAATTCTAGGGATCAAGCAGTGGAGGATCACATCGAGCATCAACAATAAGTTCTCCAAATCTTAAAGGATAACCTAAATTTGGCACAAAATCGAATGAAACAACAGGCAGATCAACATCACAGTGAGAGAAGTTTTAATGTGGGATACTGGGTATTTTTACGGCTACAACAATACAAAAAAATGTCCCTCAAGCAAGCTAAGAAGGATAATATATTATTGCCAAAGTACTATAGTCCTTACAAGGTGTTGCAAAATATTGTTACTATGGCATACAAATTGGAGCTTCCTACTTCTTCGCAAGTGCATCTAGTTTTCCATGTTTCATGCTTAAAAAAGGTTATAGGGGACAAACTTCAAGTTCAAACAATATTTCCAAAACGTTATGAGGAAGGAAAAAACATATTGGAACTTGAAGCAGTCGCAGAAACAAAAACGCGACAGCTA